>JAPMUY010002345.1:0-209797 GCA_026901105.3 Galaxias olidus
GTAGGCTAGCCAAATTATGTAACTTGAGAAGGGGGCAAATGCCGAGCTCACTAAAAACAGCAGAAGCTGTTACAGAGGTAAGGATAGCCTAATTAATGTTCTCTCACAATTCAAAGCAAGAGATTGATTTTTCTAAGCATAACAACTTTATTTTCCAGCTGGGGACGGCAAATCTGTTAATTAGAAACTAACGGTAGGATCTATTTTTCTTTTTTTTTTGGCTTTATTCTCAAATTCGAATATGTTATGATGCTGCATTGATGCAGAGTCGTCGCACGTCCGCATCGTGATGCAACGAAGAATCGAGAAATTTCCACACCTTTACAAATTTCACAGTGGGTGCAAGACACTGTGGCTTGTAGGCCTTTCTAGGTCTCCATCCAACCATTAGACAACCAGGTGTTGGCAAAGCTGAAAATTAGTGGAGGATCGGTGACGATCTGGGGGTGCTTTGTCAAGGCTGGAATCGGGCCGATTTGTCTTTGTGAAGGATCCATGAATCAAGTAATTTAAAAGGTTTTCCTGTAAGAAAACGTGCTTCCTTCTGCTCTGAATATGTTACCCCACTCTGAGGATTGTTTTTTCTAGCAGGACATTGCTCCATGACCCACAGCCAGGTCAATAAAGATGTGCATGGAGGACCACCAGATCAAAACCCTGTCATGGCCAACCCAATCCCCAGACCTGAACACCACTGAATACCTCTGGAATGTGATCATAAAAAAAAATGGGTGGTCTCAAACCACCAACAAAGCCGAGCTACTTGATGTTTTACTTCAGGAGTGGCATGAATTCACCCAACAGCAATGTGAAAGACTGGTGGAGAGATGACAACACTCATGAAAGTTGTGATTGAAATCACAATTGATCGGGGTTATTCCTCCAAATATTGATTTGTTAACTCTTTCTAAGTCAAAACATTAGTATTGTATTCTTTAAAAATTAATATGAACTTGGAAGGGTTGCTAACCTGGTGTTCATCTTATGAGTCTGAAAACCCAAATAGGGATCTAAGATGAGACTGGTGGTCAGGTCATCATGCTCACAAAGTTCCTTGGCTGTCATTCCTGAAGAGGGGATATATCGTTTCTCTGCCTCCAGGCTTGACGCAGTGAACCCTTCAGCGAGTAGACAACCCAGAACGAAATAAATAGAAAGTGTTAATAACTAGTTTACATTAGCCTCAATTTGATCCGAAAATTATGTTTTTGATATAGCATGTGTTCCTAATATATTAACATTAAAATAGCAATGTCCAACTCACTGCGGCTACATCTCCTGGTGCTGGGATGACTTTTGCTAACTCGCAGGGACGTTCGCTGAAGATGGTGAGAACGAGTCTGGCTCTGGCTCACAGGCTGTTCACTGGAAAACCTGCTTCCATGTCGTCTGCCATTTAATACCATATTCTTGGATTCGCCAAGCCACTTCATGCCCACAAGCCCCCTGGTCCAGTTGCATTTAGTCTCTGAGTTGAGGGAGCTCTTTTGGATGGGTAAGGCAGGACTTCAGTTTGTCACCTAAAGGCAAATGATGAATTATAAAACTACAAGTCAAATGTTATACAGACAACCTTTTGGCTGCAATTCAGCTCTTAATATCTTGCTCTTGCAGTTTCAACAGGTAACAGTTTTCAAGCACATTACCACCCACATTTCAAAAACAACCCTAACCAAACATGATTACACAACTAAAAAACAGAACACTTGCTGTGACAGCTAGTACATCTGACCACAACATCCACTTGATATGCACCACTCCTATTGTCAAAACAGAGATTTGGCTGACTACGAATGGACTAGTTATGGCTAATGACAGCATTGAATTAAACTGTTATTGAAGTAATCTGTTAATTTTCAAATTAAATCAAATTGTTCAATCGTTTCCATGGTTCACTTCAAAGTATATCAGAATGCTCATTAGTTTCACATGGTTAATTCAAGCCAAGTTGTTTTTTATGTACGTTTCACTTTAACGTTACCACTAACGGCGTCGGCGTAGTGACGGCAGTTTACCATCATCAGCTAACGTTAGCACCTGGCTGGGGATGTGATGTCGAGCAGCATTGAGCTTTAACAGCAATAGGCCTAAACGCAATTGTGTCACACACACCCATAACTGCAAACGTCACGGACCCTTAAGACAACTACTACTACTAAGTTAGCCTAATCATCAAACTTCAAATAGCGACTGTTAAGTCCACTGACTTTAACTCGACCTCATCATAAAGTTTAATAACCACTGCCAGGCATGCAAGTTGCGTCGGCTATGCACCACAAAGCTACTGCTTGGACCAAAGTTTACGCTGGCTGGCTACACTTTAGACTATATTTGTTGTTATAAATAGTGCTGATAACGTCATGATAGCAAGCGGGCACGTTGTATTTTTTTTGCCAACTTAAGGGTTTGAAACCTTACGTTAAAGGTGTTTGCTAATCATGCAAGATAACGTCAACTAGCCCCAACGTTAGCAGTTAACTTACTTGGGTGCGTGTACTAGCATAACTAACGCTAGTTACTTGTTTGTTAGTTACTAAATTAAAATCGCCATACAATCTACTTCTACAGGAAAGCTAATGCAACTAGCTAGTGCCTTTAATTTAATTTATACTAGCTAGTTAGATGGACAAGGCCATAGAGTAGTTGGATGTTTAAAACACAACTTCCATCATATCCACTTAACTTGCATTGAAGTACTCGGTACCTAGTATATAGCTGCTTGATTAAAGTGTTTTCAAAAACTGGAGTACTGGCAAGCAGTAGATTCTATCCAGGTTCAGTCCATGTAAAATAATGCAGCAACAACAACAACAGCGGATACACGTTAGCTAGTTAGCAGGTCCCCCACAACCGATGGAGGCCAACATCATCAACAATACAGAACCCAACCTCACCTTAAAGTACCAATACAAAATTATAATACAGATTCTACACAAAATAAGACAGCCGAGTTTGCACACTCGAAACGGACTATACAATTTTATTGTGTGCTTAGCTAGCTAACCATAGGCTACGTTAGCTAGCTAACTAGCTTCAAAGCGTTACTTTAGCTCGCTAACGTTAGCTAGCCAGCTAGCGTTACCACCGCTGAAAAGTGGCAAAATTGATTAGGTCGATCTTCAGAAGTTGCAATGGAAATACTCACTCGCAAAATATTTAATCTGATGAAAACAATAACGTCAGTAGTCCTTTAACCCAACAAAGAGCAGAGACTTTAACGTACAGGAAAATTTCTCAAGAAACAAAATTGTTCAGAAATTATCATTAAAATTCAAGATGGCGACTAGCATAGGAGAGAGGAGAAAGGCGCAGCACCTCCATCCAAAAGAAATAGACCCAACAAATTATCAAATTATTCGTGTGCTTCGTGTAATATTGTGTACAACAGTAAAGATTTTCTTCAAAACACGTTCATTAAAACTTTTTAATGAAAACAATATTGGTAATTTATTCAATCTATTTCGATTCTGTCACTTTTCATAGATTTCTCGGATGTGCACAAAAGTAGTACTGCACAAACAAACCTCTTGAAGCAAGAAACCAACAATGGTGGCAGAACTTGGGCTATATATACGATATAGAACCGTGAGCTGCAAGCGTTGTGTCCTCACCCAGTCATATTTTAGGCGACACGTTTCAGAATGGTCAAAGCAAGGCTTATAATTTCTATAGAAAATAATTTAGCCTATGCGTGTTAATACCGAACAGTAGTATTGTATTGTTCACTATCGATAGGCAACCACCTATCCTTGCTGCCAAGTTCTAAACTTTCCAAGTCTGTAGCTAAACTTTATGAGGCGGTCAAACACATGGGCACTTGTGGACGAGAAATCAATTTGGTCGACGGATCATATGGATTGGTCTGAATACTGCAAAGCCATGCAGAAATTATGGCAATGTCGGAAAACGACGTTATGGCCTTCTGAAAGTTAAAAATAAATAAAAAAGGAATGTTTTAAAAGACAACGTTGCTGCTGAAGTTAATGAATGCATGCACATTATTATAAGCTAAATGTTATATATATATTATATTATTATACTAAACATATACTTTATGCGTCTTTACTATTGCAATTGTAGGCTATGGTGTTTGCTTTAATTATTTAATTTTCATTTACACCTTTCACTTGGGTGGAAGTTCATTTAAATAAGTTAATTGTATGGTTGGTTATTGCATTTGCAGGCAGTTGAATGGCAATACTGTTTAATGTGGTAAACTGTTTCCTCTTTCTTTGATGAATAGCCTACTAGAGGAATTATGGATATTTTGAAGAGGGTTAACTCTCACCCAACTAAAACTGGGCAGGATTTGTCTGTAAATTTACTTCAGACTGTGCTGAATGAAAAAGGCGTTGCTCATGCTTAAATATTTGTATTATTATGTGGCAGCCTCATTTTAATAATAATTCATTTTATGTATGTTTTATCGCTTTTCTAGATACTCGAAACGCTTTACACAATTTGGTCGCCAATTAATACCACAGAACGAGCAACGAATGGACCGACAGCAATCAAACACAACACTCAGTCTGCGTGATACCACGGCAGCCAATTTGCGCCAGACTTGCTCACTCAACATATTACGTCTTGCCCACACACAGATCGACTCCAGGTGAATTGGCCGCGACGGGAGGATTCGGCATGTTTTTTGATGGTGGAAGGAAACCCACACAAATACGGGCAGAACATGCAAACTCCACACAGAAAGGCCCTTGGCTTAGGTGGGGTTTGAACCCAAGACCTTCTTGCTGTATGGCAACAGCGCTAACCACTGGGCCACCGTGCTGCATTTTGGCATGTTCACCATGGGCCCTCAGAATCCTGTGTCCACATAATTAAATGTGAGACGTCATACACTCGCCCTGTGATTGACTGGCGACCTGTCCAAGGTGTAACCAGCCTCTCGCCAAGTGTCAGCTGGGCTGGCTCCAGCCCCTGCGACCCTGCAAAGGATAAGCGGTACAGCAAATGACTGGATGGATGGATGTCATACACTTTTGCCAGTTTCCATACTATAATAATTATGTATAACACCAATTTTGGAACGGACATTTTTATTTATAACAGAATCAAGTTCATTGCAACAGTCTAGTCTCAAAAGAAATTAAAGCATCACTTATTCAAGATCAGTAAATCAGATGAATCACAATGCTTCCGAGATGCTTCTTAGTTAAAACAAGACTGGGCAATCTTATTTTCATGTGTTCTAAATTTTTTAAACCAGTCTAAAATAACACAGATTTCTAGTAGCATGTTTTACATATGTAGCCAAAGATCTATTACCGTTTAGAATTATGTCCGGTGTTTTTGGGGAGCTATAAATATTAATATTTCACTTGCACTCGTTTAGCTTGAGAACATTTTCTGATATCCAACATTTGATATCTTCAAGGTATTCCTTGTGACTGACTTGTGACTCAAATCATTGGGATTAAAAGGCTTGTCCAAAGAAACAGAATGGGGCATAGTAAAGAGCCTTAGGTGCACTATACTTTACTAGATTCATTAAGGAAACAAAGATTCCCAGATCAACACAGTATTGCCTTCTCTGTAGTTTCTTAGCCGTTGAATATGGATAGAGTGATCAATAATGTTGAAAGCAGCACCTTAGTCTTCAACTATAACAGAACACCGACAATCATCTGCTAGGAGGTAATCTGATTAAGGTGTTCTTTGATCTCTAATATCTATCTTCTTAGATATCTTCCTAGTGCCATAGTTCTGGGTTATGACAGCGCTCTGCAAATGGGTCAGAAAAGCACTTTGTTCTAGGGTCCTGGCAGTGTTGAACTCAGAAAGGAAGTGCTTTTAAAACTTTGATAATCATCAGACTTTTAACAAAATGTTTGAAATATTGGAAAGATACCCTATCCCTAAGGCTGAGCCCAGCCAACCTACGGAGGAAATTCATTTCTGCCGCTTGTACTCGTGACCTTATTCTTTCGGTCACTACCCAAAGCTCATGACCATATTTGAGGGTCGGAACATAGACCGACTGGTAAATCGTGAGCTTCGCCTTTCGGCTCAGCTTCTTCTTCATCACAATGGTTCGGCACAACACCCGCATTACTGCTGATGCTGCAGTCCGCCTGTTAATCTCACGCTCCATTTTCCCCTCACTCGTGAACAAGACCCCGAGATACTTGAACTACCTCGCTTGGGGCAGCAACTCACTCCCAACCCGGAGAGAGCACTTCACTGTTTTCCGGCAGAGATCCATGGCCTCAGACTTGGAGGTGCTGACTCTCATCCTGACCGCTTCACACTCGGCTGCAAACCGCTCCAGTGCGTGCTGAAGGTCACGGTCTGAAGAAGCCATCAGAACCACATCATCTGCAAAGAGCAGAGAAGCAATTCTGAGGCCCCCAAACCGGACACACTCCTCCCCCCTGTTAAACCTTGAGATCCTATCCATGAAAATCACAAACAGGATCGGTGACAAGGGGCAGCCCTGGTGGAGTCCAACGCCTACTGAAAACATATTTGACTTTGTGCTGAGCATACGGACAGCTCTCACAGCTCTTAGGGTGGCTGGGCTCAGCCTTAGGGATAGGGTAAAGAGCTCGGTCATCCGGAGGGAGCTCGGACTAGAGCCGCTGCTCTTTCACGTCGAAGGGAGCCAGATGAGGTGGTTCGGGCATCTGATTAGGATGCCTCCTGGGCGCCTTCCTTTAGAGGTTTTCCGGGCACGCCCTACTGGTAGGAGACCCCAGGGTAGACCCAGAACACGCTGGATAGATGATACTGTTTATCTCATCTGGCCTGGGAATGCCTCGGGATCCCCCAGGAGGAGCTGGAAAACGTTGCTGGGGAGAAGGACGTCTGGACTATCCTGCTTAGCCTGCTGCCACCGCGACCCGGTCCCGGATAAGCGGTGGAAAATGGATGGATTGATGGATTGGAAAGATAGACAGTGATCAAGTCTTGGACAAGCCTTGAAAATCCTATTATTATTGGTAGAGAACAAGCTTTAAATGACACTGGTGTGTGCTTGTGTGATTTGTTATATATGCTCATATTTTTTTGTTTCTTTTGCACAAATATTGCAGATGTGTAACACCTACACTATTATAATCTTTAAATTGAGGAAAAGCTCTGTAATACACATTTTAATTGTCCTAAATCTATTAAACTCTCAGGCCCAATCGATCACAATTAGCTTTCTGGTGTTAGTAGGTCAATTTTAACAACGTACAATATTAGCCTA
Organism: Galaxias olidus; assembly: GCA_026901105.3. Taxonomy (NCBI): domain Eukaryota; kingdom Metazoa; phylum Chordata; class Actinopteri; order Galaxiiformes; family Galaxiidae; genus Galaxias; species Galaxias olidus. The sequence continues at coordinate 7,208 of JAPMUY010002345.1, forward strand.
AAATGTAATTATCCCGCAGGATGAATATATTAAAGCAGTCTCATGTGAGAATTTGGACCCTCTAACGTGTGATGATGTGGAGACTTGCTGATCTGCCCCAAATTTGTTTTGCCTCCTGTTTACTGGTGTTTGGAATTGGTCTTCTGAATTTGATGCAGTACCAGCAGTTCCAGCAGGCAAAGAGCATTACATCCTTCTCCCTTCAAATCTTCTTGGTTCAACTTGTTGGCAACATCCTCACAGTTTCTTTCTCAAACTTGGTATGCAGTTTAAGGTGGTACTACCTTTCTGGAATGTAACAATTGTCAGCAATGCTCCGCATCTGCAAAATGCCAACCAGATTATCTCCAGTAGCACCATATTACCGGCATCATTTATACAAGTTCAGCTATATTCTATGTAAGAACTAACTCAATTAGAGTTCAGCTTTCTTGCCAATAGAGGGGGTTATTCAATTGCTAAAATCTCACATGAATTGTCTATCCCTCTTGTGCAGATATAGATGTGTGTTACTTTTGGGGCTTAGTGGATTACCAAGGTTTTTGACTGTCCTTTACAGAGCTTTGTGTTACCCCAATCCTCTTGGACTGGTCCCTGTCTGTGGAGGTCTTGGGCTCTCTGGCTGTTCTGTGCCATAGCTGATCCAAAACCACTGCAACCATTCAATGATAGGTATAAGGCGAGCCTAAGAGATGAAACCAGGATAGAGGCACAGACCTATGGATAGTTTGTTGACATATTTTGAAACTATCCAAAACATTCTGACCAAATGACTCATGGTATCAGGAGTAAAGATCAGTAGAAAAGACGGCTTGTTTATTTAAAGTACTATTAAATAATTATTTGAACTTGCAAATGTTTTTATCTAATGCCTGTTTTGTACTTCTATTGTGATGTTTGATTTTAATAAATGTGTCTTACTCCTGGTTTCAGGACCTTCTTCCAGATGGGACAGGGCAGTGTTCAACTGTAACTAACTGTTCAAAAGAGATGCTGATTGTAGACATTAACTACTGCAAAGGACAAAGTTAATAATCCTGATAGAGATTTGGCAGTGCACTTATTTTCATTTTTGAATGACTAGACAGTCTAAAGATAGTATTTTGTGTCACATGACGGATTTTTATGTAATCACTCAATGCCAGATGGGCACGGCTTTTGACTATTGTATTGATCGCACCCACCTTTTTATACAGAAAGTTATATAAAAAAATCTAGTGTATTGAGGTGTCATCTGGCGTATTCTGTGGGACAGAAGAAAATATACCCAACAATTTGAATAAAATGAAACATTTGATAAGCAAGATGTATACATGCGATTATTTCTCATAAGTGTATCAGATATATAAGTTATTCACCATTGTGCATCTTTGCAATTGGGATCTTATCCTGTTTGTAATATTTGCATACTATGACCACAAAGCTGGGCTGGCTACCCTTTGCCAAAACGAAACCAATGTATCCCCCCCTCCCCCTATCATTACAGGTTTAATTGGTAATTTGTTTGTAAAAAACTATAGGTTCCGTGATTATATTTAAAGAAACGTACTTTAAAACATACATATAGTAACATAATATATAAGGCATTAACTTGTTGTGAAACCCTGTTGAATTCTTTACTTTCCTTTCTATACCATGCACACGCCAAAATACCACAAATGATCAAAACAACTTCTACTACTCTGCATTTTCAAATATTCTTCTTTTTCAATCTTTGTTGCCTGAACTCGGCATCAATTAAAATAATTATGCACTAGATTATTCTACAACCTAGGTATTCGTGTGATTATGATGCAAATATTAAACAATTTTGGAATTAAATGTTTTTCACTCATAGCTTGCTACTCTATCCTAGCGTTTATCTATGTGATTACACATAATTGCACAAATAAGACAACTTCTAGTCACAATAGATTTAGCACAACTCAATGTCTGTAGCACAATATGTATAATGATTCTGTCTATGCTGTAGGAGTTTCTACTTTACCAACAAAGTTACAACATCAATATATTTAGTGAATAAATGTTTAAAGACAATGGACGAAGAACTATGTTTTATGCCATATTAGCCATATTGTGGGAAAATGTTTTAAATTAATTTGGTGTCAACATGTTCTTGGACTGAATTGTTTCACACCAAACTGTATTTTCTGCCTTTATCTATGAGTGAATTTTTCCTAACAAATAATTTAACAAGACTAGTTTAATAAGGTAACATACATTATGAATAAGGTAACATGCCGTAGCAAAAGGATTTACCAACAGCTCTAAGATGGTAACAAATAATTGTGTACAATTTACAAATATGCCTTATCATGACTTCTGACTAAATATGTGAACACTGTCCATCTCTGACCTGATTTACTGTGTGTCACGTTACACCATCATAAGGCATTAGAGAATTGTGTTTCAATCCCACAAGGGATGGGCAGCTGTTAGGTGATTACATTTCCATTTGCTCCACCGTACTTGTGTGTTGCTGTGTGTGCGCCTCACAAGCTATTCAGGGAAAGCTTGTGCAAATTATGTTCAGCAGATTGCTGAGACAATTCATACAGCAATTGAATATATGACTGGAAAGTGTTGTGTTCATTCCCATTAGTATCGAACAAATTCCTAAATAGGATCAAAACACACTACAACAAATGGTTACATCAGTCCATTTGCTCAACAAAAGGGAACAGGTTAAACCACTTTCCAACTCCCCCTCCCCCTCCCATCTACTCCTTGTTTATAGAAGCTCCTGGTGTTTTGTGTCTTGATCCTATGTGTCCATTCCAGTGTTTGTGACTTTCAGGTAAAATTATTATAAGACTAGCTTGAGCCAAAAAAACAACTCATCAAATGAGACAGCAATCAGTCCATATATATATGAAAAAAAGTATACAGATAACCTTATTTGCAGAAACATTACAGGGGATTTTTTGTGGTTTTCTATCTATCAAAAACAAAATCAAATAAATAGAGTATGAAAATAGCTCAGTTCTTCTATACCCAGGTGGCACTGGAGTAAACACCAATACCAACTTTTTATCGTTAGACAATGAATATTACGGTAATGAATATAGCTGATCTATGATTAAATGTAAGGAGCCAAAAGAGAAGGAGGAAGAGGACTTGGCGGTGAAAGGAATGGCCGTATACCTTCTGTCAGATGGCTGTGGGCCACCTTTGAGAGGCGGTGTGAAGGGATGTGGTAGAGAACAAGGTTTTGTATTTCAAGACAGTCAGTTGAGGAAGATGTTTTTGTTCGACACTTTGTGTCTGTACTTAAATTTGTTTTGACCAAAGTTTTTATTGTCTTTCAAAAAGTAAATACATAAATACATGTCTGAATTTGTTCAATTATTCCGCAGTTTGTCTCTAATCCTTAATTTAGAATCATATTGAAACACGTATCAAGTATTTTATACTTCAATAGTATAGGATTATATCAATGATTTAACAGTTAATCTTGATCAGTATCTTGTGTGTGGGTGATCTAAACTAATGTTCCTATTTAATGTCATAAAAAACGAGTGATTTGAAGAAATTATTCTGAAATTGCAAGGTTTCTTGACAGACTGCTCTGTGTGTTGAAAAATTAGCACAAGTTTCAGAAATTAGTGCCGAAAAATAAAAATAAACAGTTAAATGATTAGAAAATATTGGAGGCGTTACAGGAAGGTTTTCTACCCATAAGGCTTCGTAAAATGAGTAGGTCACTTAAAGGCTGGCTCTACTTATCAGTTGTGAAAGAACACCTAGCCCGTCTTAAGTATTCTGCCTCACATTTTACTGGTTTACTCTTATTTCATCCAATTAGAGGACATCTGAGAGACAAACATGCCACGAGTAGGGGAGGGAAGGTGAAACTCGGACTAAGACTTTAGCTCTATAGATAGCTTCTGTTATCTAAGTTTAATAAAGCATGTTTTATATTTTTTTGCGGTGTTGTTTTTTTTTTTAAAACAAAACCCAACATTTATGATGACATGTTGTCTATTTTTTTGGTTGCCAAATCATAAGTAATGATTGGACTTGATGTGAAAGAAACATTTTTTTTAAAATGAGGACAGCATGAATAAATCTTTAGAACCGGAAAATATTAAAACAATCTTAGAGTAAGAAAAAAAGGATGATAGGAGACAGGGAAAAACTTTTAGAAACATTAGATTAAAAAAATTAAGGCAAATTAACCAGTAAATTTAACAGGATCAAAACATTCTTAGTTCACAGTAATAGCATTTCAGGACTTTCCGTTAGATTATCCATTTGGGTGGTTTGACAAAAATACTTTTATCATTTTTTTTATTTCATAAAATGGCTAGATCCAAGACATAAAAAGTTAAACGAAATTGAATCTGATCTTTCACCGTGGGGCACCGAAGTCCAGAACCCAGTGCTGTGAACAGAGTTGTTCTGTGAAGGTTCTAGGCGAATTTAGATTGTACTAGCATTTATTTTGATGAAGCTTGCTTGCTAGCTGCGACCTCATCTCTTGTCTCCGGATTAACACTTAATCCCTGATATTCATCAGTTTGGTGGATCACAGGCTGTTTTAAAAAAATTCACAACCCGTCATTTTCTGGACTCATTAGTGAGGTTAGGGAATGATCACGGTGTCCACCGCTGTCTGGATTAAAACCTTAGCTCGATAATAATTTTGGCAATATTTATTTTTTTATTGCACTTCTTATTCAAATGTATGTTATGCAACTCTTTCACTCTAATAGAGTGATATAACATTGTATCCACATTACTTCCGTAATATAATAATCTTTGGATTCGGAGTTGTCAAACTTTACGAGCGCTAAAATTTTTTTACTGGTGCAAGTGTGTCCAACATGCAGGATTTATTTAATTGTCATCCAACCTCAGAAAGGAAAAGGGAGGGGTGGGGATGAGTTCTTGAGAGCAAAGGATCATCATATTGTCGAACGGATGAAAATACATGGGTTGTTTTTTTCCTGAGTAACTGGACCGGTTACATAAACGGTTTTATTACAACTCCCGCTCCTTGTGCAGGTTATCCCTAAATCCAGTGGGATCCCACGGAAATGCTGACGGGGAAACTGATCAATCTCTTCCGTGGTTGCTTCGAAATTGGATACTGATGCTACGCATTTCAGTTATTTAGCATGTCAACTACTTTTATGAAAAGTGGAGCTGATTAATGTGTGTTGTCTTCTCACACAGGCGTGACAACGGATAGACAAGAGACTGCAAAAGGTGAGGAGACATGTGATGTCCCACCAGTATGGGGCGCCGTTTGTAATATGCTCAATTTCGTGCGCTGAATTAGGCATAGGTGTGTCCATGCCTTTGTCTCACGAAATGGAAAATCTGTATTTTGCTTTTTGAAATTTGGATTAGGCTACAGTTTCAATTGTGTGTCCAAAATTGTTGCAAGCTTAATCATTTTGTGGAAACAAGCAGCAAAGTACCAAATTGGATTCTGTAGGACGAAATTGCGTTCAGTGGGAAGAAGTTATATTTAGCGTTACAAAATGGTCATTCAGTGGCAAAAGATTGCATCCAGTGGCATAAAATATATGTAGCACAAAAGGGGCATTCAGATGCACGAATATATAGGGGTGCCAAGCCTTAAGCATATAAGCATATATAAGCATATATGAAACAACAGACCTAATTTCTCATCTATACCTAATGTGTTGCCTTATGAAATGATCAGTCCTAGGACATTTCAGTGGTGTGTATGTCTATGCATATTATCTAGTGGGTCTTGTTTAGGATAGAATCGTGTTTGTGGCGCATTTAAATGTTATCATTTGTTCTTTATGCCCCACTGGTAAATAAATCCACAGGTGGCCACTGAGTATAATTATAATGGATTGCATTTGATAAAGTGTTTTTCTAGAGACCCAAAGCGCATTACACTGTAGGGGTGGACTCACAGTTGGTCGCCAAAGCTATGTAGCACCCACCTCGGTGATGCCAAGGCAGCTACTTTGCGCCAGACTTGCTCACCACATAGGGCCTATCAGTTAACGATCATCTGAGAGCCACAAGGCAGGAGAGAAGATTAACTAGTCAATTGGGAGCTGAAGGGATAACTAGGTGGCCAGGGTCGATATAGGGCCAGGTTAGGCAATTTAGCCACCGCTGTGAACACTCCTACGAACACTCCTACGATTTTCGAGAAGTGCCATGGGATCTTTAGAGACCACAGAGAGTCAGGACACTTGTTTAACGTCCCATCCAAAAGACGTACTCTGTACAGGACAGTGTCCCTGTCACTGTACTGGGGCATTGGGCCATCACAGACCAGAGAGTAGAGTTGACCCTACTGGTCAACCAACACCACTTTTAGCAGCAGCTGTACTTAAATTTGTTTTAGCCTAAAATACATTTTATTTCATTCAGTAAACATTTCACATTTTGTTCAGTGATTCCACTGTTTCTTTCTAGGCAACTACTCATAACTGTTATTTCAAGTGTTCACCTCAGTATGAATCTTAACATTGAAAGTTAGCTATCACTAAGCAACAAAACCCCTATTTTTTTCCAGATGAAAATGAATGTATTTTGACTAGGAATGATGCTATAAATTGATTCTGAATTGAATCGCAACGTCTTAGCGATGCATAATTGTTTACGTAAAGTGGTCAATTTGAAAATATAGGGATTCATTGGTCCAACCATTCAACGCATTTGTTTTACCCCAACGTTTTATTTAATTATTATTTGCTGATGTGGAACTCTGTGACAATATGTCCATTGGCTTGTCACGAATGCTGTGGTCAGCTATTGGCCTATTATTTCAACCAAGCCCTCTGGTGACGTCCATACAGTGAATATAGTAATGGTAATAATAACACCGAATACAATCCATCCATTAGCTATACCGCTTATCCTAATACAATGTATCCTACATTTATGATGGTTTTATTAGAATGTATTGAAAAGGGAGTTGCTGTGTCAAAATCTTTGTTTTTGTGGTCAGGTGAACAGCCTTCCAGGTGACTGTCCCTCAACCTGATCCTTGTTCAACTGGACACCCAGACACCATCCAACTACTGTTGAACAACCCGTTTTTACCATGCCCATCATTAGCAATGCTAACCAAGACTTTGGTAACTACTCAATCAGCAGTGACAACAGCAGTCTTGATCGCTTCTTTACAGAGATCCCTGAGACTGAGACGATCAAGGGTGTTTACTTCCAGCGTGCTCAGCTGCTATGTGACGCAGAGGCTGTTCACGTGGTGGATCACAGCTTGCAGGCTCTTGTTAACGTTGGAGGGAACCGCTACACCTTCCCTTGGAGCACCCTTGAACAATTTCCTCAGAGCAGACTAGGCCGCCTGCGTTCTTGCACCAGCACTATGGAGATTGCACAACTATGTGATGACTATGACGAGAGTCACTGTGAATTCTTCTTTGATCGTAACCCAACAGCCTTTCGTGTCATCCTGAACTTCCTGGCAGCAGGAAAATTACGATTACTACGCGAGTTGTGTGCTGTGTCACTGCACGATGAGTTGGACTACTGGGGTGTGGACCCAGTTCACATGGAGCACTGCTGCCGCCGTTGTATGATCACCCGTGTGGAGGAGGTGGCCAAGCGCGAGCGCAAGGAGGAGGAGTGGAGGCAGAAGCGTCTGGAGTTGAAAAAGGCCACACTGGTGGCCGAAACAGGGCACCGCAGGCTGATGAGTGTTTTAAGGGAAGTGGTTGAGAATCCTCACTCTGGATTAGCAGGGAAGATGTTTGCTTGCTTTTCCATCATAATGGTTGCCATCACAGTGATTAGCCTATGCATCAGTACCATGCCAGATCTACGAGAGGAGGAGACCAGGGTGAGTTAATCATATACTGTAAGGCAGTGGAGAATCAACTATCACTGTCTATACCGTGAATGATGTATTGATTTTCTCCTCTTTGTATTGATTTGACATATTTGTAGTGGTATAGATTTAGTTAGATTTTGAATGAGATGGCATTCATAGAGAATTGAAGTAGCCTTTCTGGGCTAACAAGATTTATGTTCTTTGTCATCTTAAAAAAGATGGTGGTGATGATGATGACGATGACTATCCTATAAATGTTCCCTAATCTGGAATTTATTCTCTGTTTTTCCAGGGTGAATGTTCCCAAAAGTGTCGCAGCATGTTCATGGTGGAGACAGTGTGTGTTGTCTGGTTTTCCCTAGAGTTTATAGTTCGATTATTTAATGCACGGAGCAAGCTGGCTTTTGTCCGTGGCCCCCTTAATATAATTGATGCTGTCGCCATCCTCCCCTATTATTTGTCGCTGGCCGTGGAGAATAAAGATGAGTCTCAGGAAGATAGTACTGGAGCAGGCAGAGGATACCTAGACAAACTAGGCTTGGTCCTGCGACTGATGAGAGCTCTGCGTATCTTGTATGTTATGCGACTGGCACGCCACTCCCTTGGGCTGCAGACTCTAGGACTGACCATGCAGCGCAGTATAAGAGAGTTTGGCCTGTTGCTGCTCTTTGTCTGCATGGCAGTTGCCCTATATTCTCCATTAGTTCACCTAGCTGAGAGTGAGTTAGCACCTTATGCCGCAACTTCTCCACAGCATAGCTTCAGTAGTATCCCAGCCTCTTACTGGTGGGCCATTATCTCTATGACTACAGTGGGCTATGGAGACATGGTTCCACGCAGTATCCCTGGTCAAATGGTTGCGATGACCAGTATTCTGAGTGGAATTCTTATTATGGCATTTCCTGCCACTTCTATTTTCCATATGTTCTCCCGCTCCTATCAGGAGCTAAAGCAGGAACACGAGAGACTGTGGAAAGAGGAGAGGGGAGCTAAACTTGCTGCTGATGCTTTAGAGACCAGAATAGAAAGGGACAATCATTTTGAAAGTCTAGATTATGCCAGTTCCCAGTCTTTAAGAAGTAATAGAGGGGACATTTTAAGTTAGTGTCACCAATCTATGCTTCCAACATCAGCTTTTTAAACCTAGGATCAAATCTGTATTCTTCTTTGGTAATACTTTGCATATAGGCAGCACACTATATACTTACATCACTTGAATTGAGTGAGCATGATTTAAAATACCCAGTTAATTGTTTGCATATGTGACTGTGATGAGCCACTAATGTCATGTCTATAACAAAATTGCAGAACGGGTCTCTAACCTGGACCATGGACATGGACCACTAATGTGTATATAACAATTCAAAAAAGGTTTTTACTTGTATATTGTAGATAAACAACAATTATGCACTATTCAGGCTGTCAGTACTGACATGTCAATACAAGCTTTTGATAAACTTTGAGGTTATTAGAAGGATTTCTTTGTCTGTGATTGTGGTGAGAAAATATTATCTTAATAGTATTTTTCTATTTACATATGAATAAATGGACTTTTGTAAATAATGATGCATTTCAATTGTATAGCTTGTTCCATGTTCTGAAAATGAAATGTATTTTCTATTTGTCTTGTAAGTTATGTTTGTTGTTTCTGTAAAAATATTATTATTATCAAAAAATACCTTCACTGTACCTTGCAGAGGCGTCAAGACTTTTCCAACCGTGTCCATCCAATGCCAACATAAATTATGAATATATATAAGTTATAAAAAGTAGGTATACTGGATGATTTTGTTGTTGCTGCTAAAACCCTGTGGAATTTAAGCGGATTGGAATCTTGTTTTGGTTTATCAATCTATTTTCATTGGGATCAATAAAGTTTTATTTTCATCCAATTATCAATTAATTGTTCAATTTGTTTTCTCCAATTTTCATGCAAGTCAAAATCTAAATTGCGAAATAACAACGCTATTCCGAGTATTTTGATTGGTGGAAACAAATTAGCACCATCCTACACTAATTTCAAACGCATTTAATCCCAAATTGACGTCGTCTTGATAGGCTGCAAGTGACTACCCTTTTAGCATTGCCTGTCCATGCGGTAGGCCTATTATTATTTAGTATGTGAACGCCGTTTGCAGATTTTAAAAACTCATAGATTTGCATTGAACCATGTAACCACCGCAGCTTCCTGTGTCATAGTTAGATGATTTGGCCGGTTGCCTGTACAGACAGAAAACAGCAGACGTGGTTAGTCTAGTGCTAAATTACTTCCAGTTAGCGATATGTGAACATGAAGGTTCTGAGTGATATATCATTACACATAACAGTAGTGATATGAACAACCATGCAGACGTGCGTTCTTCATTTGTACCTGTCAAGAGAGAACATGTCAACTTAGATATAATTGAGTGTCAACTTCCATGATTGGAAAACCATATTTGGGGTGGATGATCAAGAGTAGGCTGTCGTCCATGTTAACAGTTTTCTCGACCGTAATTCAGGATATGCAGTGAAAAAGAAAACAAACCCGAATTCAATAGATTGTTGTGGTGTATTGAACCTTCTGTACAGAATTTGTATTTCTTTTCTAAATCATCCAGCTGGCAAGAACCCTTAACTATTAAAATAACAGAAATGTTTGTTTTATGTGCACACTGCATAATTAGAAGTGTTGTGTGTTGGTAAAATATGTTAAGCTGAATAAATAAAATAAAGCAGGCGTACAAAGACAGATCTGTGTATAAGTCAGCCAACTTCTTACAGACAGTTCGAAGAAATATGGGCTCAAGTTTATTAGGTTAAATTGCGGAGTACAACGTTAGAAAAGGTTGCTTGAGGTGTGATTACTTTACTTTAATAGCATGACTGCAAACCTTATGCCGGTCTGGTAATATTGTTTAGACATTTTCCAGTAATTCTAGCCCCTAGCTACTACTTTGTGTTTGGGGTTTCTACTTCTTCATAAGCCTTGATATGTCTCTTGGAAGTAATTTGACTACAGACTATAGTCACACCTTTTGAAAGAAAATTTTATGGAAATCTCCACTGCAATGCCAATTCGTGACTAATTGCTGTGCAAAGGGTCTTATGTTATCTTATGTTCTCAGATTGAGGTGCACCTCATACCTGAGTATTGAAACCTCAAATGGCAAACTAGGCAACATAAACTGCATATTTCACAAGCCACTGAATAATATATTTTCTCTCCTTTGCATTTTAGGATGACAATCTAAATCTGCTTTGCAGATAGTCTTAGTCAGCAATTCCCATAAAGAACTTAATGACTCATGTATTATCATTCTTGCACATCGTCGAATGTGGGATATTTGTTCAAAGGTTAGATATTTCCATGTTGGTTTAAGGTGCCAAAGGTATGGGTGTGGTCTTTTGGCCACCAGGTGGAAAAGAGTAGGGAACCATGGTTACACAGATAATGATTTACATGCTCTAGTGGATATACTTTGGAACTCAAGAGACAATACTATGGTAACGTAGGAGGGTATGGTAATCCACTGAGAGTTCTTGAGCTGTGTTAAATGGACTATGAATAGTTGGGAAACGGTTTGGTTTCTGGTTTTGAAAGGTGGAACTTTCTTAAAGCACATGCAGACAAGATTTTCAACAGCTTGTTTTGCTTGTTTATATTTTTTTATAATGTAGACTCTGGCATCCCTGATCATCATACTGTCATCCTACAGGACCATGAACTTGATTTCAGTCTTTCTTGTATTTGCTAAGTGATTTACCTTAAGTAGACATGGACGTAGCGTCAGTGTTTGACAGAGGTGAGTTCAGGGAAAAACCGGTCGAACAACGTCAACCGGTATTACCACACATTGTAATTGTTACTGGTACCTGATATATTGTGACCATGCACCAAGATGTTGGAAAACAGCTTTATGGAGAAGTAAGGTATGCTTTTTAATTTTCTCTTTAGCACGTTAAATAAATGTATTGTATTATATTTGCAACTTGCCCAATGGACAATCTTACTTCTAATTATGCTCTAAATGTGTTCGGTTGTTTAGGTATCATATACTCTTCTATTCATCCACATTTCCACTTCTTCCACCGGCAGTTGCATTGACTGTTTTTAAACAGTACTTGTGAACACAGCTATCTATCACAACGTCTGTTTATGAGAATATCATTTAGAAAAGCTAAAAGTTCAAAGATTTTGGGTTTATGAGAAAAACATGCATTTAATTTAAGATTTCGATTTTGATTTCAGAATAAAATAGCTATTATTGTTGGTAAACATTTTTGCCTTTTGGTCCTACCTATTTTAGTCTAGCTTTAGTCATGTATTAAGTCACGTTATTTTAAAGTTGTTGGTAACTTGCTTTTATCTTATACTTCTAGTACTTTATAGTTCTGTTCAATACTAACCTTCAGTAACGAGATCGAGTAAAATGACGGTCCATTAGTCTAGTTAGGTTACGTAGTCTTTAGTCAGCAAGAATTAACAAAAATATATTTCTTACTATAGTCTTGAGAAAACATACTCCATCAATATTTCTAATGACTTGTTATGGTCTTAGAGAAACAAAATCAAGACTTCCTTTTTTTACTATATTATTGTAATTGTCAGCTGTGTGTTATTTAAAGGGTAACTTCTGCAGAATAAAGCAGACTTATCACAAAAAATAATGAGCACATTACACCAATCTAAGCAATCCTTTATTTAACTCACTAGATGTAAATGTTATTATAAATTTCAATCATTGGCAGATTATAAAATGCATTTAGAATTTATAGGTAAATCCCCCCAAAATAGACACTATTGTACATCATCTGCTCAACATTATTTGCTAATGTATGTACTGAAAGCGACGTTGGCCCTGAGAGGCCAACGCGCTGCAACTTTAGAGAACACATGCAAATTTCAGTAGACATCTACATCAATTTGACAAGTGCGCAGCTTTTGAAAAAACGCAACACATTACAGAAACGCCAAATACAGAAAACACAACACATTACAGAAACGTGCTGCAAGTACAGACAACACAACACATTACAGAAACGTGCTGCAAGTACAGACAACACAACACATTACAGAAACATGCCGCAAATAGCCTACAGACAACAGAACGGAAATGTTTCCAGAGGATAGCTATCCGTCCAATTTTTGGTTATTTAAACATTTTGATCTCATGATTTAGATATTGCAGGTATCTGCTATTAACCTAGCATTGACCTTTTGCTTATTATTAGCCTTTGTAACGGAAATTTTTGCATCCTCACGGATGTTCAAGCCTAAGCTGTTTTTCCAATGTGAGGGAAGGGTCAAAGTGAAGACCAGGTCATGAAATAGACAGTATGTGCCTTTTGGAGACATTGATGGCTAAAGTTTTGTATCTTAGACATAACATAAGATGATGTCTGTAATAATAATGACTGTAGTAATTTCTCTGTGTACAGACTCTGTGGTCATCAATAAAATTGTACTTGATCATTTCACGGTTTCTCCCTCTTATTAATTAGTTATTTTCAGTCATAGATTGTAGTCATCAATAAAATTGTTATGGATAATTTCAGAGTCTGTACGCAGAGAAATGATTGCAGTCATATCAGTCTAACGACATAGCAATTTCTGATTGGTTGAAATGAGTATATTGGTCTAAGATAAACAATCATCCCATAGGTCAAGGTGGAGGGGAGTGGACGTAATCAGCATTAATAAGGACACGTACATGGGATACGTAGACATCATCTTATGTTATTTCTAAAACAAAACTTTAGCCTTCAGTGTCTCCAAAAGGCACATGCTGTCTCTTTCATGACCTGGTCTTCACACTGACCCATCCCTCAAAAACAGCTTAGGCTTGAACATCCGTGAGGATGCCAAAATTTCCCTTACACATTCCAATTCAAATAACCTGACAAAATACACAGAATTTTACGTGAAACACGCTATGTTAGCTGGCTATAGTTAACGCTGTGTTCAGAACTGTCACCAAGTAACGTTCAAAGATGAAAATAAAAGTGTTAAAACAAGAACAAAGCACTTCTATTGTGTTGTCTGTATTTGCAGAGCGTCTGTATGGCGTGTTTCTGAATTGTGTTGTGTTGTCTGTACTTGCAGCGCGTTTTCTAAATGCTGCGCATGTGTTGTCAAATTGATGTAGAGGTTTTCTTAATTTGCTTGTTTTGTCTATTTGCATGTGTTTTCTTAAGTTGCAGTGCGTTGTCCACTCAGGACCACCGTAGAAAGCAGTGCAATGTAACAATGTATTATAAGTTATAATGTATATATTATATGGAATGTAATACTGATTTGTTGAATTACACAATCTGTTCCATCTCATAACAGCAAAACATATTATTGATATAATTATCATGACAGAACGTGTTTTATATTTAAAGAAACTGCTTTTTCTCTCAGCCAGGAAATGATGAATGGGGGAAAACCACATTTTAAGAAGTACTGCCGTTGTTCTTGCTTTCGCTGCTTCTTCATCATTGTGATCCTGGCAGCAACAGTGTTTGTTTACAATACCAACCTACTGAAACTGAATACAGACTGGCTGCCAAATTTCTGGGCACAACATAACGGTTCAACCTACAAATCAAATACTTTCAACATGACAAAGTTTAACATTCACCACTCTAATTCGATACTTGAACCTCCAAACTCAGGAGAAACCAATGACTCTAGCAGCTATACTAGGGTATCAGACATTACAAATAAAACAACAGAAATACTGAAAGTTGTGCTATACACACCCACCCCTTATGTTTCACCAGGAGCATACCATGTGGAATACCCACATAAGTACCACTTTATAGTGGATGAGCCACAGAAATGCCAGCAACAGCAGCCCTTCCTGGTTCTGATGGTGCCGGTAGCACCGCACAACAAGGCGGCTCGTGATGCTGTCCGCAGTACCTGGGGCAGTGAACGCCTGGTATTAGACAAAGTGGTGTGTCTGTTCTTCCTGCTGGCACTGCCCAGTGTTGATGGGGAACAGCAGCTACAAGAGCAGGTGCTGCAGGAGAGCAAAGAGCACCAGGACATGCTGCAGAGTGATTTTAAAGACAGCTACAAGAATCTGACCATCAAGACTATGGTGATGCTAGAGTGGTTGAGCTCTCGCTGCCCCAATGCTTCCTATGCCATGAAGATTGACTCAGACATGTTTCTCAATGTGCATACCCTAGTCAACATGCTGCTAACAGCACCGAAACAAAACTATATGACTGGACTTGTAGCCAATGGAGCAGCAGTATTGAGAGATCCCAGCTCTAAATGGTATCTTCCTTGGGAGGTCTTCCCAGAGTCAAACTACCCACGTTATGCTTTAGGACTGGGCTATGTCTTGTCTTTAGATCTTCCTAGAAAACTAGTGGAGGCATCCAGACATGTTAGAGCTATCTACATAGAGGATGTATATCTGGGATTGTGTATGAGACAACTCGGTATCTCACCTACTGACCCCCCTGATTGGACCCTGTTTAATGTGTCTCCTGTGTCTTACAATCGCTGCACATACTCCAGGCTTATAGCCACCACAACACACAGCATAACTGATCAGTTGAATGCATGGAAAGACTTACAAGAACATGGCCAAACCTGCACATGATTTACAACATGTCACTGTGGAAGAGACATAGGTTGATATTTATGTGGTATATTATTAATTTAATCCAACAAGTGCTCAGTTTTTTTCATCATAATACGAAACATTTCATTCATTATTTTACCATGCCTGTTTGCTTTTCTATGTAATCTAGTGGCACAGGATGACTTTATGTTTAAGCCCTTAAATCCCTATATACAAGCTAAGTCTATTATTTCACTTGTTCCATTTGTTTTTAGTTTTGTGTAATGAATTTACTCTCAAGTTTTGGTCTATGAAGGTAATTTGAAACTGTTTGCACATTTTTTTTTTAAAAGAAAATCCCATATTCAAGACTTAATTGTGTATTTATTATTATAAGTGTATTTATTATTATAAGTGTATTAATAGGTGAGGTTCCCTGTCCTCCAAATGATATTGTCTACGAATCTCTTTTACAATTTGCCCTATGCTGGCTAATGTTTGCGGAAAATACAGTTATATCTAAGTAAAAAATTGAATTGCTGTATATGGGATAGTGTTGGGAAGTGCGGCAGGAGAACGATAATGAACACAAAAAAACAATACTTTTTGCTAGATTGAAAGAGAACCTTACACCAACGGATATCCTTACTCAGAGGAAAAATGATATGCTTTACTGTTGCACATGAAACCTGATTCTTCTCACGAGCTGGGCTAGTTCTCAGAAATGCTACCACAACACTGATAAAGTGACAGCACGAGGTTTTTGTCTGTACTAGTCTTAAACCATTTCAAATCTATATGTTGTAATACAGAAACACCCAGTTGGTATGCTGACAGGCACTTTAACAAAAACTATATCCTTGAATACAGCTTTTCATAATTTATACCCTCATGTTATTTAAATGTGCCTGCTATAGCTTTCAGATTCAAAGTCAGTATTGTAAAATGTTAATAAAATATATGATATAGATCAAACCACCGTAATAAAATAATACAACAAAGGTTGGTCAATTCATTATACATGTATTTGCACTTTTCTCAAGCCCCTGAGTCCATGGCTGTACATACAAGCTGAGTTTAGAAAATATCCGACTCCCATCATACCATCTCAATCAAATAAATATACATCAAGGATTCTCTTTCTTTTAAAGTCTGCTTGAACATTTCAGTCTTTATTCATCTGTAAGCCTAATCAATTGAAAATGTATTTATTGGTTATAGTACAGCTGAGATAAGGGCAAGAAGCTGAAGAAACAGATCATAATTACACCAATGCAGTCGCAAGGCACGTAACCCCGGTATTCCATGTTTTGTTCCTGAAACCTAATACCTCTATGTTTGTGTTTACGTATGTGTCTGCAAAGACAAAAAGGGAGTATGAGAGAGGGTGTGGACATCTGTGTGCACATAGTCAAATCATGAACAGAGCAAACATTACTGATCACCAGACCTCAAGGATATAATTTATACGTTCTAATTGAGCGTTTGAACGGTTGACTGCCAAATCTTTTCTTAAACCTAAAAAAACTAGACGTTAACGTTTTATCGTCTGAGTATTTTCCAGTTTTGTTTTGTAAATTTCAACTGTTTCTTTCATGTTCAAATACACCAACATGCACATTGGTCTCATAGGTCAACATTATGATAACCCCAAGAATTAAAAATATTATATTACCCACTATTTCCTATATCCTATTTCCAAGACATTATTTTCTGCTTACTTGCAAGAACAAAATAAGATTCATATTTATTTTCCTCCGAACCCATTATTCAATTGGTTAGATGTCTGCCATTTTAAAGTGTGCCATATATTTGTTGGGAGTGTAACATACTTTGGCCTTAACGCTGAAGAAAGGCAATCTCTGACTGTGACTCAGGGTATGGGTTGGGATTTACAAATCATAATGCCAATTCCTTTGGAGACCTGGATGTCTGGAAGCTGCACCTGTAAAATATTAACAGCCAGTAACGTTTTGTTTTGAATCACTCCAAACATCCAGTAATTCTTGAGGAGTGTTCAGGATGGTGGTGATGATAGTATTGTAGAAGCATCGGCCCATAATTGAGCTCTGGTACCCTTGAAAAAGGTAATCATTGGGTGGAAATGAGGGTAATATACCCAACTGTCTCATGCACATTCCCAGATATACATCCTCTATGTAGATAGCTCTAACATGTCTGGATGCCTCCACTAGTTTTCTAGGGAGGTCTAAAGACAAGACATAGCCCAGTCCTAAAGCATAACGTGGGTAGTTTGACTCTGGGAAGACCTCCCAAGGAAGATACCATTTAGAGCTGGGATCTCTCAATACTGCTGCTCCATTGGCCACAAGTCCAGTCATATAGTTTTGTTTTGGTGCTGTGAGGAGCATGTTGACTAGGGTATGCACATTGAGAAACATGTCTGAGTCAATCTTCATGGCATAGGAAGCATTGGGGCAGCGAGAGCTCAACCACTCTAGCATCACCATAGTCTTGATAGTCAGATTCTTGTAGCTGTCTCTAAAATCACACTGCAGCATGTCCTGGTGCTCTCTGCTCTCTTGCAGCACCTGCTCTTGTAGCTGCTGTTCCCCATCCCCACTGGGCAGTGCCAGCAGGAAGAACAGACACACCACTTTGTCTAGTACGAGGCGTTCATTGCCCCAGGTACTGCGGACTGCGTCACGAGCCGCTCTGTTGTGCGGTGCTACCGGCACCATCAGAACCAGGAAGGGCTGCTGTTGCTGGCATTTCTCTGGCTCATCCACTAAGAAGCGATACTTGTGAGGATATTTAACAAAGTATTGATCATTAATGACGGAGGCTGTAGACACTACAGTTGCATTTGTTACTCTTTTTTCATACCACAGCCAGTGTCTCCAGTATAATGAACTTTGTCTAAAATCAACTTCAATGAAGATCACAACTGTAGTCACTACCAGGAACAGAAACAAAACAGAGCAACGGTACCACAATTTCCTTCTAGTCCGGCCTTTGTCAGTCTCAATTTGGATTTCACCATTTCTGCTGCAAAATGAGGTTGTCAAAACAGAAGTACGTAGGGGTTAGTGTTGGTCAGGATTTTAGTTATACAGATTAAGAAAATTACAATAGTTGATTTTCTATTTCTATATTGACTTTCTGCCTATGATTGTTAAATTTTTTTTGTCAGCTGTATTAGCTGTAAGTATTTTACCACTGCATTACCTCATAAGTAGGCATCTTCCCCTTTCTTGCTTATTTGTTGATTTTTGCTTCATAATGGGTCCTGTGATACTTACCGTATCTCAAAATTCAACTCTGTGTTTTCAACAGAAATCTGCTTCACACAGGAAGTGTAGGTAACCTCCATCGAGCATGTGCTTTAGTCAAAGGATTGATGGTGGTGGGGCTGAGTAAAAAACAAAGTTTATCCTCTATTATTATTTTATTTATACAGGGTTAACTGACTGAGACTAGCTCCCTTTACCAGTAGTGCCCTAATTAATTAAGGCAGAGTATATACACGGTATTTAAATTACAACAATGAAACAAACATGAAGCAAATACAAAAAATGTCTTACAATATTTACAGTACAATATTTAAGTTTTCAACCTAAACAAGAATACTTTTCAACTCCCATATGCTCTAATAATAATGTAAATCGTTCAACCGAAACAAACTGCTCTATTTTAAAAATCTGTTGAACCTCTTCTATTTATCTTTGGCAACAAAACTGAAAGCACATTTTCCAAGATCTATTTTCACTTTTGGGCTTTCAATGGTGATATAGTCCTGTGAGTGTATCTTATGACTACTGAATGTATTCTTTTAAAGGGAAGAAAGTTTAAAAGTCGACTTGTCCAGCAATGCCTTGTAAACCAAAAAGAGACAATGTTTTTATCTCCTATAACTAAGAAAAGACCATCCTACAATCTACGTAGTGATCAATGATGAGTTCTAAAACGTTCCCCAGTTACAAGACGCAAAGCACTGTTAAACTGCATCAAGGAACTTAAAAATAGTTGGAGCTGCATGCATATACACAATATCACCATAGTCCATAACTGACAAGAGGGTTGATTTTACAATTGTCATTCTGTTTTCAAGAGAAAATCACAATCTCGTCCCATATAGTGCTCCAAGTCGGCTCTTCACCTTCTTTGTGAGTTCAAGCACGTGCTTTACATGACAACTTTGAATTTTGTGAAAAAGTCAGTGGCTTTCACTTCCTGCGATTTTATAAGCAGGTGCTTTACATGACAACTTTGAATTTTGTGAAAAAGTCAGTGGCTTTCCGTTCCTGCGATTTTATCGTGTCAGGAATTGATGGGTGAGTCCTAACATGTAATTTGTCATTCTTTACTAGCTTCTGTGAAACACAATAGCATTTACTTAGAAATAATATATGTATAGACAATAGTGACAATTTGCAGACATTACATTGCTATTCCTGGTTATAATACATTTTTAATGTACGTGCGTGTAGAGAAATTACTTTTGTATTATTATAGAGCATAGGAGTGACAATACCTTACCTTTTCATGTTGGGTGCAAGCTAAACACAAGTGGCCACTAAATAACCTAGTTTTGCTAATCCTGCTATGCACAAATACACCTGTAAAAAATGGGACTGCAAAATAAGTTCTTTGCATTTGTTTTAGGGCCAGCATCAAAGTATTCTGTATTAATTAAATTGTGTATGTGAGGAACTAAACAGTTGGCCATGGTTGATAATGGGAGACAAAATGTACAGTTGTGTTGGATAATGAATAGTTTATATTCATCATTGTCTTTGAGATATTATTAATGAGGACAGCCCATTAAGCCTCACATCCTCAATGTTGTTGTTTCCGGAGTTATAGTGTATTTACTTGCACTCAATTGTGCCCGATGTAGCTTTACTAAAAGAAGTATTGATCAGCTGCATGGCATACAAATCTGTACTCTCATATACAGCATAACTTCTTAAAACATATATTTTATATCAACTAGAACACATGCAATAAAGATAAATCATTCTCTAACTGGTAATATTTTAATTACAGCGTACAGGTTTGGCCAAAGGGCTGTCTTTTCATAGAGCTTTGATTAAAATGTTCAGACTAAAACCCCATCTTTATCAGATTAGGTGGCGTTGAAAACAGTACAACTTTTATCGTCATCAGGTAAGGTTTTGACAAGGACAAGTTCAAACATTTTCTTTTTAATAAACTGGATTAAAGGTACAATGCCTTCCTTGCAATTGTATGTTAATGCAATTATAAACAATTCATATATTAACTAAATATAACATACCTGCCAGTGTCATAACCTCTTCTTGTTCAAAATGAAAAACTTACTATTTAAGCACTACATAGATTTTGGACCAAAATAAGACATTCATTAATTAAGCTCTCCCTTTACTGAGTTCAATATTTTTGCCATAGTGCATTTGCTGTATCAAAGTGTTTTTTAGAATCTCTAACCATGAAGTCTTACGGAACCCTCACAGATGGCCGAGACGATGTTTGCAGTATTTACATTCTGACTGTTGAACACAGGTACGAACATGCTCTCATACTCTCTCTCGCTCTCTTTCTCTCTGTTAACACACACCTAAAGATATCACGTTTCAGGAAGAGCACATAACTTGAACTGCAAGACTAATATTTTCTACATCCTGCTGCAAATATTGTAGGATCATGCACTATTATTCAGCAAACACTGCCTGGTAAGGGGAAGTTCTGGAACAGATTGTCAATCTTCTTTGCATGGTAGCTCTGCCACCATTGGTGTGTGTGTGTGTGTGTGTGTGTGTGTGTGTGTGTGTGTGTGTGTGTGTGTGTGTGTGTGTGGCGAGAGGCAGCATTGTAAAGCGCTTTGTGCCATTGTGGTTGAACAGCGCTATGTAAATGCAGTCCATTTAGCATTTACCGTTTCATCTGCAATTTACACAACATTTTTCATTCCTCTGTTCACAAGTAAGGATTCCGTTATATGACATTCCTTAAGTCTATCTGGGTAGACAACTTAACTATCTCCAAATTATTTTTAAAAACCTACAGACCATGCTGGAGGCACAAATGTTGCCTAACAAACGTCTCATGCCAAGCATTCACAAAATGTACCTTTATATCACGGCTTATTTGAGCAGTGTGTTATTATATCCAAGCATGTCGCTACAGGGCATTTCAACCATTTTGCTGGTAACGCTCCAGACAATTCTTTAAAGAACACTGGAGCACTACTGATCACATAGCATTCAGGTTACACAGTTTACCTGTATAAGCAACACGTGTTGGCTAATATTTTTGATTTATTTGATCTTTGTTTGTAAAGTTAACATTACTTTACAGTAAACATGGAGTTGACATAACATTGCATGCCATATATTGACTTATTATAAGTTGTTATATCCATTTGCATACTGATCAATATTTAGTGACAAAACCCAGCAGTCTTTTATTTTTGATGAGTTACCCAATTGTTAACTTAGGATGAAGAATAGCATTACATTTAGTCCTAAAATGTAAAACTGGCTCTAGCTGGAGCTAGCTGTATGGTAATGATGCAAATTGCTGCATTCTGTTGCAACACATAAGTAGTCATTGAAAAATTATTTCTGAAGAAAAAACAATAATATTTTAAATTACACTTATAATAAGTGGTACGGTGTTGTCCCAGCAAAATATAAAGCATTTTATATTGAACTTAAAAGGCCTACTGTACATGCATTTTGTGTTTAGACCCTGCACAGTCATTGCACATTGCAATACGATTGCACATTAAACGAGTGTGGAAAAGGTGTGCTTGTTTTGCTAACAGTCTTACAGGTGGAAAATCTTCCTCCCAAGGAAGATACAATTTAGAGCTGGGGTCTCTCAATACTACTGCTCTATTGACAACAAGTCCAATCATATAGTTTTGTTTTGGTGTTGTGAGCAGCATGTTGACCAGGGAAATAATTGATTACCATTAGACTCAACTTGTACATGGGGATTTAATTTAATCCAACAAGTGCTCAGTTTTTTTCATCATAATACTAAACATTTCATTCATCATTTTACCATGTATGTTTGCTTTTCCATGTAATTTAGTGGCAGTGGATGATTTTAAGTGAAGTCCTTAACAATATACCACATATTTAGTTTTTAGCGCTTTTTTCAAGACTCAAAGCACTTTACACAAATTGGTCGCCAGAACCAACAGAACGAACAACAAATGGACCAACAGCCATCAAACACTCAGTCCACGGCATACCACGGCAGCCAATTTGCACCAGACTTGCTCACCCAACATATAACAATGGACTTGCTCACACACATAGGACACACAGACCAACTCCAGGTGCATTGGCAGTCCATTCACTGGTAGGAGAATGGAGCATGTTTTTTGATGGTGGGAGAAAACCGGAGTACCCAGAGGAAACCCACACAAGCACAGGGAGAACATGCAAACTCCACACAGAAAAGTAATTGGGTCAGGTGGGGATTGAACCCAGGACCTTCTTGCTGTGAGGCACCAGTGCTAACCACTGAGCCACCGTGCTGCCTTATTAACCTATATGTCTCTTCCACAGTGACATGTTGTAAATCATGGGCAGGTTTGGCCATGTTCTTGTAAGTCTTTCCATGCATTCAACTGATCGGTTATGCTGTGTGTTGTGGTGGCTATAAGCCTGGAGTATGTGCAGCGATTGTAAGACACAGGAGACACATTAAACAGGGTCCAATCAGGGGCGTCAGTTGGTGAGATACCGAGTTGTCTCATACACAATCCCAGATATACATCCTCTATGTAGATAGCTCTAACATGTCTGGATGCCTCCACTAGTTTTCTAGGGAGGTCTAAAGACAAGACATAGCCCAGTCCTAAAGCATAACGTGGGTAGTTTGACTCTGGGAAAACCTCCCAAGGAAGATACCATTTAGAGCTGGGATCTCTCAATACTGCTGCTCCATTGGCCACAAGTCCAGTCATATAGTTTTGTTTTGGTGCTGTGAGCAGCATGTTGACCAGGGTATGCACATTGAGAAACATGTCTGAGTCAATCTTCATGGCATAGGAAGAATTGGGGCAATGAGAGCTTAACCACTCTAGCATCACCATAGTCTTGATGGTCAGATTCTTGTAGCCATCTTTAAAATCACACTGCAGCATGTCCTGGTGCTCTCTGCTCTCCTGCAGCACCTGCTCTTGTAGCTGCTGTTCCCCATCCCCACTGGGCAGTGCCAGCAGGAAGAACAGACACACCACTTTGTCTAGTATCAGGCGTTCACTGCCCCAGGTACTGCGGACTGCGTCACGAGCCGCCCTGTTGAGCGGGGCTACCGGCACCATCAGAACCAGGAAGGGCTGCTGTTGCCGGCATTTCTCTGGCTCATCCAATATGAAGTGGTACTCATGTGGGTAAGCCACAAAATACTGGTCAATTATTGATGTTAGACTAGGTAGCCCAGTGGCTGCTAAAATGATTTGATTGACATCTGATTCATATGTGTTCGAGGGGTTTAAGTTCCATGAAAGTATCTTGTATGGATTGAAGTAGCAGACCAGTAGGGTAGCCATGACAAGCATAATTAAGACCAACATCAAGAACCATCGCAACCACCTGTAGGCAGTCCTTTTTTCTGGTTCTTTCTCACTAGAGAAAAAAAGGAAAGAGCAAGTCTCATAAGGCAAAACATCAAACAGCAAAACAAACTAATTAGCCTTCAGACAGTTAAAGTGCAAGACCCTACACCTACTATAACATTAATACAAGTTTCATTCACTTCAGAATGTTTGATTGCTACAGTTGTACTTAAGTACTTGTCATTTTTCTATATGTAAAAACATGACAAAAATCAGATGGTGTAAAATTGTGATTTTTATAAATACAAATAATTTTGAATATAAACCAATAATACCAAAAACACTACTAACGTATTATCTCAGCACTCTACATGTTGTTCTAATTCACAATCAGATTACATTGATATACAGTATATATATATTTTGCATTTTTCTGCATTTGTTATTTCTCATTTAAATTATGTAAGTGAATAAAACCTGTGCTTTTGTGAAATGAAACATACAATATGCTGATATACATGTTTTACACTCGATTGCTAAATAGAGTCTCACAGTACTGAATAATTCTGTCAGAGTTAACTATTTGTTTTCATAATAGATAAAAAGAAATCTATAATTCGATCAAACTACTACTAAATTCACTCCATAATTAACTATTAACTTACCATTTAGACAACACCCTTGTAATCATTTTCAAATCAGGAAGAATTCAATATACTGTGAGTCAGTTAGCACTGAGGAGTATTGTTTCTAAACAGGAAGAGAAAGCTTTACCCAAGTAGAAACAGTTCACAAACAACTTCTTCCCTCTCAAAGATCTTTTTAAGAGCAAATACTCCAAAAGGCAAAGCGTCATCAAAAAAAGCTTTTTGGTTATAGTGCATAACCTAGTTTGATATTGTTGTCATGAGTTTCATATCCTTTTTCCTGTTACGCATCATCACACTAGTTTGCAGCTCTACTTTAATACTATACATATAAATAAAATACACCAAAAAGGTAATTAATATTGCCATCTGCAAAAGTATGTGCCAAACAAACATATGTACAGATATAGACCGAATTGAGGCATTTACAGACTTTGGAGGAATGTCAGCATCTAAACCACAGAAAACACAGAAGCTCCATTTGCAAGAACCCGCCCAACCACCCACCCCCGGTTAACACATGCATACACACAATAAATCTTTGATTATTCTTTGTAGCTAAATGAAACAATATCCTTTTTAACCACACCCCTGGGAACTCGATCTGCAAACTAGTGTTCAAAGTAAACACAGGTTTCAACATATCATTTACAGTAGGTGGCTCCAGGGAATGTAATTGAGTTATAGTCATTCACATTAAATATGGGAGGTTACTTTGAGATTTCATAAGTCTGAAACTTGGACCTTCCTCTTTACTAGTGTGGAAACTCTACAACATCTTTACTATTTTTCTCTATACATTCTATACATTTTAAGTAAGGAAAACCTTGAAAAGCATGAAAAGTGAGCAAATATCTCAAAGAACATTTGCTGTATGTACGTATAGGTATTGTTTCTCTATCTGAAGTTAAATCGTTTAAATATTATAGTTCAAATACTTCACAAATGAACATGTAATTTTACACATGTAAGGGTCATTCGTGAATGGTAGGAATTACATAGATGCATACCCTTAAGAATCAGAATCAGAATCAGAAACACCTTTATTGCTAGATAAAAATAATGTACAAGTACAATATAATATTTAAGAATTTGACTGTCTGCAAGAGCGTCACAAACGATTGCAACATACAACAAACAACAGTGCATTGCTAAGAGCAAGTGGACACACATAAGACAACAACTGCCATTAACAGGGCAAAAGGTGACAACAAGTAACATTGGCATAATGAAATTAAATGGTCATTGCACAGTGAGGAACTACAGAACTGATCATGTAAGGTAAGCAGCATGATCAGTGTGAGTACAATAACTAACATAAATTTATATCTAAAAGTGGTTATTGCACAGTGAAGAAAGAGGTGCTACAACACTGATCACATAAGGCTGAATACATGTGATACAAGTCCGAGTATGGTGGGTGGGAGGGGTAATCTTCAGGCAGTGTTCAACAGGGAGACTGCGCGGGGGGAAAATGTGTTAAAATGTTGATTGGTCCTGGCCTTGATGGCTCTTGAGTCTACAACCCCGAAGGGAGCAGCACAAACAGTCTCCTTGCCATGGGCAGGGTGAGAGGGGTCAGCGACAATCTTGGTGGCCCGCTTCTTGGCTCTGGAGGTGAACAAATTGTAGATCGAAGGCAGCCAGCAGCCGATGACTCGCTCTCCCCACCCGTTGCAGCTTCCCCCTGGCCCGTGCAGATGCTGAGTCGTGCCAGATGGTGATGGAGGAGGTGAGGGTGCTCTCAGTAATGGACCTGTAAAACTGGACCAGAATTGGGTGGCTGACATCCAGTCTCCTTGCCATGTTTATATGTTTGACCTCACTGCACCTTGGGGCCAATAAATCCTTAGGAATATCACAACAAATAAAATGTAAAAGTAAAAACCGTTACCACATTTGACAAGTCTGTAAGATCAATTGAACATATACAAATAGATTGTTCATTCCTGAATGTTGACCCATACTTGCACATTCCATGCTGTAGCTCAGTGGTTCCCCACCCAGTCCTCAAGCACCCCCACCCATTCCAGGTATTTAATCTTCACAGTTTTGAACACACCTGGTGTAATTAGTCTCATTCAGCAAGGCCTTGACTAATTGCATCAGGTGTGCTGGCACTAGGGAAGATCAAGGTCCTGACATGGCTGGTGTTCCTTGAGGACTGGGTTGGGAACCACTGCTGTAGCTAACACCATGCTATAGACAATCTTGACATGACACTTCATATTCCAATGCAATACTTTAGGGCTGAAGAGCATGGTCAGTTAAAAAATTATTAACACATTGACACAGAAACTAGTACCAAATGTTCTTACCTGTATATCCTCTACCTGTGTCCCACGAGTATTTTCAATTATTATATAGAGAAGTCTATCTCTAAATTTTAAACCACAATGACCAAGTCTTATTCTATAATATATTGCTTCTTTTCTACATTCGCCTTAAAATGTTTTAACATTTACTGACTTTTGAATGCCATTATGTGTCTACCCATACTATCTATATTCCAAATACTTTGCCATTTCCCTTACATTCTTGATAATCTAATAACTGATTTTGATTTAGCCTCTCCTTACAAGGTACTTTCATATTCACATCGTTTTTGCCTAGTTAGAGCTCACATTTGCTATTTGATCTACCCGTTCGTTACCAGTTACACCTACAGAACAAGGAACCCAACAAAAGTGCACTAAAATTCCTATTCTATCCTTGTTTTTCTACTAAATACGTTAATGAAATATAACAGTAGCCTGACACGTTTGTAGTTTGACAATTTTGAATAAGCACCCCGGAAGTCAACAGACCCCAAACCCAACACGTAGCGCAACGTAACAGACCGGGCCGCCAGAGGGGGCTGTTTGTTTTACGTAGCTGGCCACTGGACCATGTTCGAAAGTACAGCGCTTTCGCTTACTAATTAACGTTTCACTGCTCACTTTATTTTGTTACAACTGGTGGACTTTTTTAATTTAACGTAAGGTAGCTAGCTGCATAGTTCCGTATTGAATATATCATAATCCGCAAACATGAAATGGATGTTCAAAGAGGATCACTCCCTGGGTAAGGACATATAATTAGCCTGCTAACTAATGTACTAACGTTAGCTAAGCCTTACTTGAGCATTAAATTAAGAGTCCCTAGTTTTGATGTTATCACAACATTTTGTAATTGTCTTTCCTATAAAATTAACTAAAGGTAATCCGTCTGTCTGTCCATTATCGCAGCTGGTTAATTAACGGTAGTTGCGATGTACAGGATGTAAACGCATTTGTTTACGTTAGCTATCTTAGTAAACTAGCTAGCTAGAGTTAGCTGTCAACACACGTCCAAATCGGCCCAGTCTGGATCCGTAAAGGTTTACACCTTTTCTTTTGCTGTTATTTTATGTCTATTATAATCCTTAGCAATGTTACATCCTTCAAACTTTATCGAAAAGTACTCACAGCAAACAACATTATTATACACCATGGTGAGCAGAGACTTTTACAGCTACATTTTACAAAATCTAAGCTTCTTTGTGGACGCATAAAGCCAAGGTAACTGGACATTTCTTCAATTATAACTCAAATTAACCTTACAATCCATTTTGCCTTTACACTCTGATGACTTCACTCTTTGACTTTCATTCTTGATTTGGATCAAAGATAACTGATTTTCTTCTGAAATCGCCAGTGACCTACTGTGTGATTCCAAAAAGTTCTTTAAAAAATCCAGACAGTAACCAGGACAAGTTACAAGGTTGTCTACGAAGGATGTAATTTCACTTGTTTGCTCTGTCAGATGTCATAATTCATCAACTTCATCTGATGATTTCAGATCGACACTTGTCACTTTATGTCACTTAGTCACATGTTCTAATATAGCACTGCACTTGTGCAGGATGAGAATTCACCATATTAAGCAAGCCTAGGTAACTTTTTATTTTTTTATTTTTAAGCTGTACCAAAGCAATGGTATTGCCTATTTGATAGATAACTAATAATCAATAACCAACAAATAAACAAGACACATTTTTGGCTTCTACCATTTTATGTCCGCATTGCTTTTTAGACCTCTCTTTTGTCTGATGATAGTCTGTCCAGTACAGTGATTATTTGGATGTGTTTATGTTTATAGACGTAAGAAGTAGTCTATATTTACTCTGCAATGAAGTCACATTATGCATCATCCATTAAACTATTATCTTAATGTTTTTTGCTGCTTCTTTGCTTTTTCTTTGTTTAATTAGAACATCGGTGTATAGAGTCAGACAAAATACGCAACAAGTACCCCGATAGGGTTCCGGTAAGTAACACTATGGATTTTTATCTTGGCCGGGAGGAACTGTGTTCCACTTTGCCAAAAGGACTAAATGTTTACATAAAGTATTTCTCTCATTTGTGTGGTTTGGTTTAGGTGATTGTGGAGAAAGTGTCAGGATCGCAGATAGTAGACATTGACAAGAGAAAGTACTTGGTACCCTCTGACATCACTGTTGCCCAGTTTATGTGGATCATCAGGAAACGCATCCAGCTGCCTTCTGAGAAAGCCATTTTCCTGTTTGTTGATAAGACTGTGCCTCAATCAAGGTCTGAATGAGTGATAATGGAATTAGGTTAAAATGGTTAACTTTGAATGAAGTTAAAGTATACTTTTTTTTTGGTCAAATTTTTTTTACAGTAAATGTCAAACTCCGAGGCTTTAAGGTGTAATCTAATTTATACCAGATTCATACCAAGCACTTTCAGCATGCTACAGTTTACTGTGTTTAGAATGAATTGAAAATTGTGTCTGTTTACACTCCTTTTTTAGCATCACAATGGGACAGCTTTACGAAAAGGAGAAAGATGAGGATGGATTTTTATATGTGGCCTACAGTGGAGAGAACACCTTTGGATTTTAGAACTCTTAATAATGACCAAGATTTACCAACTATATCCTCGGGTTTCTCAAAGCCACACTAATTCATGCCCTCGACTCACTGTGGCAAAAGCTGTGGGAAATCCCAGAGAGATTAAATCATGAAGTCAAGAATGTGGGGAAATGATCAATTATTGCACCATTGCATATCATTTCTGCCTATGTTGTATAGTCAAAGATTATTACCCTACGATTGATTATTAGGTTGTATATATTCGAATTTGATTAATTATTTTCTTTGAGTGACTCTATTTTTGAGTTGTACTGTTATCTTATTTGGATTTTTCCAGTGTTGCACTTTGTTGCTTGTCTTTTTCCCCTTTATATTTACAAAGAGTTTGAACTACATGCAAGGTAAGGTAGCTGGATGACCTAAGAAATAAAAAAATAAAAAAAGGATGACAGTGTTTAATCTATATTCGAGTATATACATATTTATAGTTTAAACTTAACAGGAGGCTAAGTAGCTGAGTTTCCTGTCGGGTCTGCTTTCTCTAGCTCTGCCTGCAATCGGCAGCTTTCAACCAGACTGGGTTGATAATTTTAGTTGTCGCTGAGCAATGGGTCTGCCTTGGCATTTATAAGCAAATCTCAATTGTCAGCACCACATGGCAGTAAGATACACCTCTTTTTTTAATTCTGAAAAATAAACTAGGTCTGCAAAATCAATTTGTCAAACAATTTAACTGATTATTTTTTATTTACATTTTTTATTTATTAATTAACTGATTATTAACAGTTGTATCTAAAACCTTATTACCTGTGCAGTACTTTTCGAATGAGTGTATGTGTTAGAAACATCCAATCTGGCTGCAACCCTAAACGCTTTTCTCTACCATCAACAAACTCTCTAAACCGATGGACACCATCTCTAACTCCAGCCACCACCAGCAAATGCAATTAATTTCTTGAAAACTTTGAAACCAAAATTGACGTAATTCACAACCAGCTGGTGGCCTCCTCTTCCACCGCCCCTCTGGCCCTAAACCCAAACCCCCACTATTTCCAAGCCACTTATTTACATCCTTCAGTAAAATCAATGAAACCAACCTATCTTCCATAGTCACTAGCATGAAATCATCATCCTGTGCCCTTGACCCTTTCCCCTCCTTGCTAGTCAAGGCCTGCCTCAGCGCACACTCATCACCAATTTAATTAACTTCTTCTTGTCAACTGGCCTAAATCCCCACCTCCCTCAAGCTCACTGCTGTCACCCCCTTACAAAAAAAAACCTGGACTTGACCCTAACACCCCTAACAACTACCGGCCAATCTCTAACCTCCCCTTTCTGTCCAAACTCCTTGTCACTGATTAACTTTTAACCCACAGTGACACCAATAACCTCTACAAATCTTTCCATTTCGGCTTCCGCTCCAAACACATCACAGAAACCGTCCTACTGAAAATCACCAATGACATACTTCTCTCTGCTGACCATGGCTTCCTCACCATCCTCATCCTCCTTGACCTCAGCGCCACCTTTAGTACCATCAGCCATTTCATCCTCCTCACATATCTCTCTGACAGACATCAACACTTCTCCATAAACACCCGTGGTTTCCCCCGGGTTCAGTGCTTGGTCCTCTTCATCCTGTACATCCTTCCTCTTGGACAGAACCTCTGCCAACATCGCTTTTGTTTCTATTGCTACGCTGATGACACTCAGATCACACGGGTCCTTAACAACCTCCACTGTCTCCCAGTTAAATATAGCATTTACTTTAAAATACTACTACTCACCACCTTCAAAGTCATAAATATCCTGGCCCCTCCCTATGTCTCCGACCTCCACACTCCTACCCGATGCCTCAGGTCTGTGGATGCAACCACACTCAAAATCAGCAGGATCAAGCTCCGGACCTGGGGTGGTATGGCCTTCTCAGCTGCCGCACCCTCCCTCCTGAGCGCCCTCCCCAACCACATCCGCCAAACATTTTTCATCTCAGGCCCTCAAAACCTTTTTAAGCTTGCATTCACCTGTTTACCTCCTCCCATTCTCTTCCCTTCCCTTCATTCCATGATTTCTTTAATTTTGAACTACCTACTTCAACTCTTTTTTATTATTTTATCTCTTTTATATTTTCTTTTAAAAGGTCAACATGTCATCCTAGTCAGTTATCAATTATCTTTATGGTCACTTTGTAGAAGGATAAGTCAGTTGTTCATCCTGCATCCCACAGCCGCACAGTCAGCAGGGTCCAAGAGGACACAATGGCGCCACATTCTGGCTGACTACATACGCAATCCTGTACAGGCCCAAGCTCATGGCCCACTTCATGGTCTGAGTTTACTTCTGGAATGCCAATGCTGACAATAAAACCAATAAAGTAGACACCCTTATTGTTTATTTACATGCAAATTCTGGGAATCGAAAGGTACAATATAGGAGCATTAGGTATACATCAAAGACAGCATCACCGTGTTCCTAACCATACAAATAAAGCAATAAGGCCATGTAAACTCATTACCAAGTGTGATTTATTAATATAGCACACCAGGTTGTGGGAAGAAATTACCACGGACACGGAACAGAAAACATCCCGCCAATGAAAGTGTTGCAGCAGTGACCTGACAGCACCAAAAGACAGAATAGTCTGGCTAGATGACAGACAATTTAAAAACAAATTCATTTAAACAATATGGCACATCTTTATGTAGGCTACCTTAAAAATATAGAATCCGTGTAAGAACATATGTATGATTATTTGTTTTGGATACCCATATGCTTGTATATTTTATCTTACAAAACGTAATTTTCCTCGTGTATTGTGTTACAGCATTTGTTTAAAAAAAAATAAAAAAAAATAAATAATGAACAAAGCTGCCGCAAAATGGCAGTGACTACCACCACCAGGGGGCAGAAAAGAGGCTGGCAGATATTTTAAATATTTTATTTTATTTTGTTTTGGTTCCTTTTTCATTTCGTACCTTGTTAACAGGGATCCGCTGCAAAAGAGACGTAGTCTGTTGACACTATAAATAAATAAATTATAATAATATTGTCAATGCAATGGCATTTTGACTGCGAACTGCCTTTGGCCTTTCTAATCCTATAGTGGTCGGAGTATTGTTTGGTCACTTTGTATAAATAAATACATAATAATGTAGGGTAGACTCGGGGCAATTGTAACATTGCACATTACACCAATCAAAAAATAGACTCATGGCTGTCAGTCTGCACATGCACCCTGACACTCCCCCTCTGCATGCTCATAGGAGTGGCATAATTTCGCGCATGAGGATTTACTGAAACAACTCTGATTTTGATGGATGAAAGTAACTTTTTACATTCACAGTATCTTCCCTTTTAGTGTCTATTTTAACTTATCTCAATTTGATCACTGTTCTGTTGGCTAAACATGGATTACAATTGCCTCCACCTGTGTTAAAACTGACCCCTATCACATGGCTTAATCATTGCACTTGATTTTTTACTGACAGGGATATATGACATTTCAAAAGGTATTGTTTTAGCATTTCTATACTGGCTTAGCCTTGTGGCTATTATTTATTAGTGAATGTATTTTTAAAGGGGTAACCAACTGAGACCAGGTTGTTCTTAAATACAGAAGTGGCAAGTGGTTTTACCATTTGCATAATTTTGAGTCAATATATAGGATTTTAAGAAGTTGTTACATTTGACTCCACTGTTACAATTGCCCCCTGTTTGGCTCTCATCTTTCTATTGTTGTTCATCACCTGTATTTGCTTTACAGCTTTGATTCATGATTATTTCCAGCTAGATAGGCCTAATCATGACATATGCCACCCAAGTCTTTATTATAGTGGATTTTTTACGGGAACTATAACAAAAAACGAATGAGACTTCCTTTCTTAAATGTGATCTAACATAGATTAATTGCAAACATTGATCCTATTGTTTGGAACTGAGATGAAAACAATATGAATACGAATTTTTGTTTTGTAAATTCTTATGTCTGTTCTGCTTTTTAAATCCCAATAATGTCCCGGGTCAATTCGACCCGAAAAGTACCAAAGGGTTGTAAAAGTAAACATAAAACAAGGGTTAAACGTAAGTTATTACTACTACTATCTAGGCCATCTACATTTTTCCTGAGTTTCCAATTGGGCCAAGACGCCACGCCCTGCTTGTGTGGATCGGCGTCATCTTCCATCAAAGTCCTCACTTCCTCACCGGCCCGGTACCGTTATCAAGACATTACTAGCTGTTAGCTTTTTCAGCAGTCAATGCACCGAAGCCTTCCCAACCGCACAGTGTTTTGACGAATTAACGTAGGGAAGTCATGTATGAAAGAAGACTGCATGCAAACCAAAAGCAACGTCCTCTTTATAAGGTACGAATATGTTAGTTTTAATCTCAGCTAGCTAGCTATTTAGGGCGACTTTCTTAATTATGCTTTCAAGCATAGACAGCCTCAGCAAGACAGCAACACATGACATGTAGCTGAGCTGTGATTGACTAGCACAGTTGTTTTTGATTTGTTCAAATAATAAATTAAATTGTAAAATAGAAGACAATTATTATCAGTACTTCAAGCGCGTCGTGAAGTAGCCAAAGGCTTATGCCCTGTGACTATTTTTTATCAAGGGCAAGGCCTTTAGTCTTACTGTATGTTTCCTTGATGTAAGTACTCTATACAGCGATCAAGCCTTGGGTTTCCATTATCTGGCTCAGGCGTTTGTGAATGCCATGCATAATTATTTATAACAGTAAGTAGGCTCACTTTTTGTACAACTCATAGGTAAGTCCTAAAGTTTTTCCACAAATATAATTTTACATTTTTGTCTTTGTCTGAGGTCAAGGAATCATAGCCTGTGTCCTTAGATGGATTGATAATACATGATAAATAAAGCAAATGTAAAGATACACTATAAGAAACCTTTTCCTGTCGTTGCAGGGTTGGGGCAAAGTTGAACTGGTAGTGAGTGAGTTGCTGTGCTGATGGTACTGAACCCAGGTGAGAACTGTATGGATCAGTCGGAAGGCAAGACTGTTGAGGCGAGCAACAGCAACCTTATGGAGGTAGAAACTAGACTATATCCACCCAAAATCACAACCTCAACCAGACCTCGATCCAGAACACACAGTGTTACTACAAGGGTGCAAGCGTCCCAAAATGGACCCAAGGACTATGTCGTGCCCTCTGACTCTCGCACCAGCACATCCAATGGGTTGGAAAGGAGGACAGACCCTGCAGCAACCACAACAGCAAGAAGCAAGATCACTCCCAGGCCACACCTTCGTCGACCCCTAAGCCTAGATGTTACACCCATTTGCCTCCGCAAGTCACAAGACCAAATTTCAGGCAGGGGAGTGCTGCAGCCTCCGTGGCGTAGTGGGGCTGCTGTCCCATCTCCCCTTGCTCGTAGCCTCACCAACCCCAGCCTGGGTCCTGGGGGTTGGATGCGTCGAAGCGAGAGTACATGCACTGTCAACTCTTCCCTGGGCCGTAGGGCCAATAGGGGGCGTATGCGACCTGCAACTTCCCTGCCACACATTGACAGGGGGGTGGGGGCCACCGCGCTGCCTTCACCGTCCACACCCCGCGGACCTTGCCTGCTCGTGGCCCTTAGACCTGTTAACCTGGATCAGGAGAGACATGCCTTCTTTCAGTCAGACTACAAGTATGATCCTCAGTTTGAATACGCCCAGCAAGAGCCCAGTAGTGTGTTGGAAAAATACAGGGAAGGCTCAGGCTTGTTCCTTGCACAGGTAACCAGATAATCAATCATATATATGAGTAGGAAGTCATGTTAAAATTATTAGAATTTTCTATTTACATTTTCTTTTGTGTTTATTATATACACTGCTGTGGTAAAAAAAATGTTTTTTTTTGTGAATGTATTCATGTTTGGCTCAATGTAATAACACATGCAGTTGATGCTGGGATGCTGTTTTGAAGGCAAAGGGTGGCCACACCAAATATTGATTTGATAAAGATTTTTAGTTCACTCACTTTGTTCATTTTTTTATAAAATTAATTAAATACAATTGACAATTCTATTTTTTGAAA
Source organism: Galaxias olidus (assembly GCA_026901105.3). Classification (NCBI taxonomy): domain Eukaryota; kingdom Metazoa; phylum Chordata; class Actinopteri; order Galaxiiformes; family Galaxiidae; genus Galaxias; species Galaxias olidus. The sequence continues at coordinate 42,607 of JAPMUY010002345.1, forward strand.
AGCATTCTTACTTTAAAGAATTTTTTCCACACCTGCTTAAAACCTTTGCACAACACTGTATAATGTTAAACAGTTTTATATATTGGTCATTCGTTTTTTTTTTTTTTTTTTTACTATATTTAATGTCCCAAGATCATTCTAACTTAACTTGCATATTATGTTTACAATTAGAAAGAAATATCATATACTGTAATTGTAGTTCAAATATATATCGAAATGTACACGTTTAAAAACCTGGTAGCACGTCCCACATTTTGGCATACATAAAAATGTTTTCTGATTAAGGCATTCTGCTTCCAAACCTACTCAAACTCAAATTATACTCAAGCTTTTGCTGAATGTGGGCAGGCATGTTTAAACATCCCTGTTATATCTATAGTAAATAAAATAAAGGTTTAATTTCAATGAGTAAAGAAAATGCTTATTGCAACAGTGTCTTTTTTGTCTTTTCTGACAGGCAGTTGGAATTATGGAGTGTGTACTACAACAATTTGGCTCATACGAAAACTTTGAGGAAGTAACTGGGGGGAATGTTTTACCTAAAAGTCGTGTGTGGGCAGCGGCCCGCAAATACCTGCAGAAAGAAGGTTGTGTTGGAGAGGTGAGTAAAATCTGTGAATTGATGAAGTAAACAGAGTAAGCTTTAGATCTGGTTGACCATAGTGCAAAGATACAAGTTGTATCACTTGTACAATAATATGATTTATAGTCAACAAGCACAATCACTTTCTATTGTGTTGATCAAATGGATGGAGCATTAAAAACAATATGTGTACTGTATTCAGGTGGTGGTGTGTTTGTCGGAAGAGCTTTTGTCTCAGGCAGTTATGATGGTGGAGAGCTGCCGACCTACTCTGACAATAAACTTGTCTGGAGCACGTCAACACTGGCTTGAAGGAATGCTAAGGCATGAAATAGGTATACGCTATCCCCCTCTACCACATGTATTCCATTACAATTAATGCCATTACAGTGCATCCGTAAAGTATTCATACCCCTTCACTTTTTATTATGTTACAGCCTAATTCCAAAATGGATTAAATAAAAAAATTTAACATTCTACACACAATACTGCATAATGACAAAGTGAAATTTTTTATTTTTATTTTTTGCAACTGTATTAAAAATTAAATATCACATGTACACAAGTATTCACTCCCTTTACTCAATACTTTGTTGAAGCACCTTTGGCAGCAATTACAGCCTCAAGTCTTCTTGAGTATGATGCTACAAGCTTTGCACACCTAATTTGGGGCAGTTTCTCCCATTCTTCTTTGCAGATCGTCTCAAGCTCCATCAGGTTGGATGGGGAGCGTCGGTGCACAGCCATTTTCAGATCTCTCTAAAGATGTTCAATCGGGTTCAAGTCTGGGCTCTGGCTGGGCCCTCAAGGACATTCACAGACTTGTCCTGAAGCCACTCCTTTGTTATCTTGGCTGTGTGCTTAGGGTCGTTGTCCTGTTGGAAGGTGAACCTTCGCCCCAGTCTGAGGTCCAGAGCTCTCTGGAGCAGGTTTTCATCAAGGATCTCTCTGTACATTGCTGCATTCATCTTTCCTTTGATCCTGACTAGTCTCCCAGTTCCTGCCGCTGAAAAACACCCCCACAGCATGATGCTGCCACCACCATGCTTCACTGAAGGGATGGTATTGGCCAGGTGATGAGCGGTGCCTGGTTTCCTCCAGACATGACGCTTGGCATTCAGGCCAAAGAGTTCAATGTTGGTTTCATCAGACCAGAGAATTTTGTTTCTCATGGTCTGAGAGTCCTTTAGGTGCCTTTTGGCAAACTCCATGCGGGCTGTCAAGTGCCTTTTACTGAGGAGTGGCTTCCATCTGGCCACTCTACCATAAAGGCCTGATTGGTGGAGTGCTGCAGACATGGTTGTCCTTCTGGAAGGTTCTCCCATCTCCACAGAGGAACACCGGAGCTCTGTCAGTGACCATCGGGTTCTTGGTCACCTTCCTGACCAAGACCCTTCTCCCCCGATTGCTCAGTTTGGCCGGGCGGCAAGCTCTAGGAAGAGTCCTGGTGGTTCCAAACTTCTTCCATTTGCGAATGATGGAGACCACTGTGCTCGTTGGGAATTTCAATGCTGCAAAAAAAATTTGTACCCTTTCCCAGATCTGTGCCTCGATACAATCCTGTCTCGGAGGTCTACAGACAATTCCTTAGACTTCATAACTTGGTTTGTGCTCTGACATGCACTGTGAACTGTGGGACCTTATATAAACAGGTGTGTGCCTTTCCAAATTATGTCCAATCAATTGAATTTACCACAGGTGGACTCCCATCAAGTTGTAGAAACATCTCAAGGATGATCAGTGGAAACGGGATGCACCAGAGCTCAATTTTGAGTGTCACAGCAAAGGGTGTGAATACTTTATGTACATGTGATATTTAATTTTTTTATTTTTAATACATTTGCAAAAAATTCTAAAAAACTTTTTTCACTTTGTCATTATGCGGTATTGTATGTAGAGTGTTGAACATTTTTTTATTCAATCCATTTTGGAATTAGGCTGTAACATAATAAAATGTGGAAAAAGTGAAGGTATGAATACTTTCCGGATGCACTGTATATAAACCAAACAGGTACTGTTGTTCACCTGTAGTTGATCTTTTTTTTTATATTTAATGAGCAAATAGTGAATGGTGGGCCTCATGTTTTGGCCCAGTGCCAAAAAGAGTTGTAACATGCCTTTCTTTACGACCTGGAATTTACATTACTGCTTCTAACGGTCTGTTCCATTCCAATAATTGCACATAATCATACTTTTGCATTAAGACTTTCAATAATATCAAGTTTGACACGATTAGAAAAATATTGACAACTTGAAATAACTTTTTCACAGTGCTATCTGCCTTGATATATATCTCATCTATACTATAGCAAGAAAGTATGTGTGTGTACAATGTATTCTGGAAGTCAGATTGCAGAAGTAGAATCTCGTGTATACCTCTATTTTCAACTCCGCACCCTTTTCCTCATAGGCACACACTACTTGCGGGGGGTGAACAACAATCTGCAGCCATGGGCAACCCCAGCAGGCAGGAAGCAGTTTGGCCTTAAACCAGCTAACCCCACAGAGGAGGGCCTTGCTAGCCTTCACAGTGTGCTGTTACGGAAACAACCCTACCTGTGGCGTGCAGCGCTGCTGTACTACACTGTGTACCATGCAGCCAGTATGAGCTTTAGTCAGCTGTTCAGCCATATTGCACGATTTGTCCAAGACCCGGTGGTGCGCTGGGAATACTGTTTGCGTGCCAAAAGAGGCCAAATGGACACGTCACAGCCAGGTGAAAACTTTGCAAATATGCATAAACGTGAACATATTTCTCACAATAATAAAAAGTATAAATAACAAACAAGGTTTCATGGTTTTTGCTAAATTACTGCTGTGTGTGTTTGACTGTTTCAGGTTGCTTCAGCAAAGATCAGGTCTATCTGGATGGAATCTTGAGGATTCTAAGACACCGCAGGGATATCAACTTTCAAATCTTGACCTCCCTAGGGAAAGTCAGTCCCTTGTTTAGGTTAAAGCGTAAGATCCCAGTTACAATCCTCTCTTGCTCAGGATGATAGCTGAAATAATGGAAATTACCTTCTTCTGCAGGTTTCCTATGAAGATGTGGAGAGGCTCCAGCATCTGGCTGTGCTCCGAAAAACTAGAATCCCTCACTTCATGCAGGACCAGGAGCGTTATCTGCAGCATCTTGACTACATTGTGACAGTCAATGAGCTGGATGATGCACAGCTTCAAGAACTCCTGCCATGACTGCCCAATCTGCCTGTTCCTGCCATTATTTGTGAACTGGAGCTGTACGGGCATACTCAGTATATCTAAAACATACAGTATCTCCATTTGCATTGAATATCGTGTCTGATCCAATGCATGTTTGTTAGGTATTTTACCAGTATTACTACTTTTATTCTCACTTTATGACAATACCTTAGCATTGCAATGGAATAATTTAACACCTCCAGTTACTTTGCGGTGTACCACTGCATTCAGTGTCAGTGAAGGACAGTGCAGCTTGATGTTGTTTTTTTTTGCATTTATAATCATGCACTGTAAGCATGCAAGTATTTATTCCTTTGTTATAATAATTTTTATTTTTAAGAATAGAAAAATGAATGTCCATGGTATTAGCTTTATACGGGTTAAGCGGATTATTTTGCGCATTATGCTGTTATGCCTTAGATTTGTCAGTTTTGCACCAAGGTGCTCTCAATTCAAAAACAGAGTCAACCGAGATATAAGTGCCATGAGTACCATGGGACTCAGTCAAGAATTCTGGGGAAATGGTTGAATATTAAATTGAAAATTATTTGTTGTTTTAAACCTCATGTTTTAAACCTAGATTGCCTCATGCAATCTAGAAAGACAATAATATATTTGAACCTTGTACTATACAAAAAGTTTATACAAGTCAAATATATATACAAATATTCTAGTATTTCGACAGGGGCTCAAAGGCTTTGACTATGCTGCATTTAGCATTAAGATGTCAAAGACATTTTACAACTTAACCAAGCTAATTTCTGAGTTTCAATTTAAATAACTTTTGACAAGATTTTTAACCGTTCTGTTGGTTGTGAAGGATGTCATCTGTAAGCAATTTGCCATTCCTTTTCACAAAAGGCATGTATGGTACCCCTTTGGTTGTTTGACATGGGAAGTTAAACTGATGGTAATATTTATCAGTTTGATACAAAGTTGATTCATGTTAGTTTCACTTTCTTCAATCTACTAATAATCTATATTAATAATGAGATGTAAGATTATGAACAATTGTTTATTTGAGAGCATCCATGGTGGCCTTTCATATTAATGCTTCTTTGTCCTACCAGACCTATGCTGTTTGGTGGCAACCAACCCATTATCCACACCTACTTTAACATGGCTGAAGACAAGGTGCCACGTTGGCTACCCCAGTTGCCTAATTTGCACCCAAAGTTAGCAATTCCTCATAGCTTCTTCAGTTGGTTCTAGGTAGGTTTGGGAGTTTGGCGAAACGTTGTGGACGTGCCTTTTATGAGTTTCTATTTTGAACTTGTGATGTAGCTAACCCACATTTTTATATCATTGTTCAGTGTTTAAGCTTCATCACACAATTTTGTTTGATGAAAGGATCAATTTAACATCCAGAGCAAACCAGCATGTGTATTGGGTAAGCATTAACAGTTCATAATGATATGGATCTCAAAATGGCTGGTAAATGGCTAAAAGCTTTACTATAAGGAAGTCTTTCATGCGTTTTATATTATTTGCTGCTGAAAAAAGCATATGGCCATTTTTTTTTTAACTTCTGCCTTTAATTACTTCTTTGGGCAGCTTGTACACTTTCAAACAACTTGAAACCCATCATGATCATAATACCATAATCAAGTCAATCTTAAACAAATGCATCAGTTTGTCTTTTTGCATTGCCTGAAAGTATAAACATATTTTTTCATTCATTAAAACACTTTGATAACTTAGTCTCATTTGGTTTCAAATATCTGTCAAGTAAGTAACACAAAACACGTGTTGTGAACAATTATTACACGGCGCGCCTCACTTTTTCTCACCCAGAAATGACACATTCCTAGAATTATACCATCTGTTTCAAAATAATAATGCTTATTTGTGTTATTTTAATTGTTTATCGAAAGCAAATCGACTACATGTCCCTTAATGTTTTTTAATTTAGTGTTCACAAAAGGTAATAAAACAAAAACACAAACATTTAAATAAAAATGGTTTATTCTCTTTCAATATAGTATTTGTTCTATCCATAGCAGAAAGGAGCTTCCATGCCATTCAGTGCTATTACATGGAATCAGATCCTAGGTCACCACAGCTTCAAACTGAATGACATATCTTACAGCACAACACTGGCTTGATACTGATCCAAAAACAGTCACTTTTCTTATTTTAATAACAGGGTGGAGGTGGAAAGGGGTCTCCGCGGGGGCATATGGCACCTCAAAACTTGGATCCAATGCATTTGTGACTTGGGCCAAGCAGCGCTGGGGTCCTGGGTTGTGCTAGGGTAAGGTTAATCCAAGTGTGTTTGTGTATGTTGCCAATCCTGCTCCAGTATGACTTGACATGGAAACAGCAGTTTCTGCCACAAAAGGGTCACAAGTTGAGGTAACAAAGGTTTTTTCCTGAATGAATGAGGGGAAAAACAACATAAGAACCATAACCAGACGCATCACTATACTTAAAACCATTTTAGATAGCGAGTGTGTTTCACCTCCTCTCTGTTCATCATGTTGGATTGGAACCACTTATTGCCTTTGTGCCATCTGTATTGGAGTTTGATTGTTCCTTCAGCACAGGATCTGAAAAACAAGGACACAATCATTCAGCCAGATAAATTATCCTTGTACTAACCTGAAACGTTAAGCAATGGAAATGCACAACCTCTAAGAGGAAAGAAGAGTAGGTACAGACAAACTGACCAATCACTAGCCACTACACACAAACTGACGGACAAGGTACTAACAGAAGTAGGGGTGCTGCATGGCCTCAGCAGCAGTCAGCCTCTGCTGGTGGTCGTAGCGCAGTAGCTTGTCCAGCAGGTCCAGGGCCTCAGGGCTAACAAGGTGCTGGTTCTCTGTCTGGACAAACTGCTCCCAGCGCTTCCTCGCCTGCCTAGGAAGGGAAGGAGAAAGACAGTTTGAACTATATATTTAGTTTAAAAAAAGCACATGATCAGAAATAGCAGTAAAAAAAAGTGTGACAGAATAGATACTGGTGGGACAGAAGACATTTCATGAAAAAACAAACAATTAAACAGATGCATAATTACATTGTTCTTAGTCAATCTTATAAAAAGTGATTACAAATTACAAATGAATGATACTATTCTTCATAGTCTCTACTATTCTTCACTCGTCTACTCACTGGCCAAGCAGGTCCTTAAAGCGAGTGTCCAGTTCTATATGGTACTTGTGCAAGTATCCAAATAGCTCATCAGTCCCAAGAACCTTAGCGATGCGAACCAACTGGTACCAGAATAAGGATTGTTAGAGAAATGCTCATTAATTTAATTGTAAAATGCATTTTGTTTCAAACGTGTATTTGTAGTGTAATGGTAAAAACTTTTTTGGTCTACCTGGTCATAGTTGTCCTGGCCATGGAAAAAGGGCTCTTTCAAGAAGATCATGCTTGCAAGCATGCAACCTAGACTCCACATATCCAAACTGTAGTCATACATCTATAAAGACAAATAGCAATAGGGGAAGAATAATCAAACAGAAAAATATTGAAACTTTTACACATAAGATAAACAAATTGTGCCCACCTATTTTCACCAGATATAAAGAAAATATTTGACCAAGCATCCCCAATGCTAATGTTGACATGTTGTCATTGAGGAGTTACAGTATCAGATTACAACTGAAACTTTGGTAATTAGCCTTTCCAGTCCTCATGATGAGGAGCAATAGTATATATATTATATATACATTTATTTTTAATTGTGAATCACTTGTCACAGTTGTATGTTTTGGCATTACGTTTTTTTGTTGTTTGTTTTATAGAGCACAATAAAAACACAAGAAAAATTCCATGTATGTGTGCACCTAACTGGCAATAAACCTGACCCTGATCAAGAAATAAAGGCACGTTTAGTGCATTGGAACTAAATTTATACAAGTAATGTTTTTATGTCAGACCCAAGAAATTGCCTTGCGCAGGAACATTTAGAGCTAATGTGGCGAACGACTGGGAAAACCCGTCTAGAAACACTTCACAAATGCAAAAGCTAAACATTATGTACACTATAAACTGTCATCACATGAAGGAATTGTTATTTCTAACTGTGCAAGACATCAAATATGCCTTAACCCAAAGGACATAGCATGCAAAGATGTTTCACTAGCTAATCAAATATTATTTTTGTTTAAACTTGACTTACGTATGTGTGCTTTAAACATAGACAGGCACATTTTAAATGGTTTTGTGCATTTACCTGATAGTCAACTAGCAGCTCAGGGCCTTTGAAATAGCGCGATGCCACCCTGACATTGTATTCCTGAGCAGGGTGGTAGAATTCCGCCAGGCCCCAATCAATAAGACGCAACTGTAATACACGAGAGATAGATATACATATACAAATACAAATATACATATACATATATATATATATATATATATATATCTCAACAAAACATTTACGAGCAGAAAATTAATGCAGCCTAGTGATATTTGAATGCTGCAATTAAATCACTGTAGCGGGCTTTTAGTTTGTGCCTTAAGCCTTAACCTTATGTGCCTGCAAGAGTAATACATGACAGAGGTGCAGTGTATTTGCCTAAAAAACATGCAGTACCTTTCTCATTTGGTGGTCAATCATCACATTATGGGGCTTAACATCCCTATGCATGATCCCCATACTATGGCAGTAGTCCAGAGCCTGAAGGATAGGATCCGACGTAATTGTACAATGGTTAGTAGCAACACCTACTACAACTAAAATGAAAAAGCATGATAGCTTGCATTCTTCCTAATCTCTGTGCTTACCTTAAGAAGCTCATACATGTAGTAACGGATATCAAAGTCAGTCAACTTCTGGTACAATTCCTGTGAAAAATAAGAATGCTTTAATTGCCTTAAAATGCATGAAAAGCATTAAGAATTTGGATTTATATTACAAATACTCAAACTGGCAGTTGCTCCCATTATTCAAACAGTAGTTCAAAAGGTTATTCATGTTATTTGTTATGACATAAGTGGCAACATGAATAAAACCCTTCTGGCAGTTTCAAATGTATGTTCTTAGCAAAAAATCAGTACCTTAAAATCTGTGTTATTGATGCACTCAAACACAAGCGCTGGTGTTCTGGACTGCAAGGAGAGAAATAAAAAAAACTGCTTCATGAAATAGCCGATGGAAAGTAACAGGGTTGAAGGCAGGTGCACAAACACAAGCATGAATGAATAACAAGTGACTGACGAAGAGCACAGCACTACTAAATGGCAATAGATGACATGCGCCAAAGAAGCTGGAAGGCCATAACATACCACAGGATCTTTGACTGTATCTACCAGTCGAATGATGTTGGTTCCACCACGCAAATTCTCTAGGATTTTGATCTCACGCTTTATCTTCTTCTTTTTGACAGGCTAGAACGAAGTGCAGAATTATCAGGACATAGAAGAGACTTAGGCATCACTTCTTCACGTCCTTCTACAAAACAACTATTTGGACCATTACCAAAATGTGCGTTACTATACTTCTGCCCACAGATAATAGTATCTCATATCAGATGGCTGGAGAAAACAAAAACATCTTTAATTGATTAAAAGTCCAGAAGTAACATGTTGCTGTTACGGTATCAAACTTCACTGGAACATTTAAGTGAATTTGAACAGTATTATTGTATAGGTTGACCACTATCTGAATGTATAGGTATAAAATTATAGCTGTATATGATTCTCAAGAACATGAGTTTCTGTGGCACCCAGAACTTTGACTATATGGTTGCTCTGGAGCCCTGCATATATAGAGAAATATGGTGGCAAGGACCAAGATAGCAATTGATATATTGGACAGGCCTGCTCTAAAAGTACGAAAAAATGTGCTCTTCCATCAAGGAAATAAATGTAAAAAATAAATAAACTAAATACATTTTAATTCAAGCTTATGCTCACCTTGAGAATTTTCACCACCACTTTCTCATTGTTGCTTACATTGATGGCTTCAAAAACCTCACTATACTTCCCTCTGCCCAGTTTGCGTACCAACTGATAGTTGTCTTGATTGCTGGGGATACAATTTGTGTTTAGTAGAGATTAAACAAAACCAGTCATCATCACATTAAATCATTAGAACACCCATGATTTCTGATTAGTCATCTACACTGTAATTATGTTTTGGTAATACATAACACAAGGTTTCCTCATACTTTCACACTAGTCATTGTTTGGTTGTTGGTAAATTAGATAGAGAGCATCCAAAGACCACTGTTTACTTGTACATTAAGGTAGCTAGAAGGCGTTGACCACAGTGATTCAATTCAGATATCAGCTAATTGGGCAGTTGAACAATTGCTTAGGCCTATATGTATTGCCCAAATGTTTGGTGCCTGCCAGAGTTATCATATATCATGACAATTACATGGCTTATCTGCCTAATAGTCACCCATGCACTACTTCTCTCCAAAAGATACGAAGACTCATACCTCCAGCTTGGCACATGTGCATCATAGTCCCAATATTCCCTGCTCTTCTGTGTGTTGACATCGGTGTATACTCGAGCTTTGCTGCTGGCCGTGGGACCGGGCATCGCGAGCTTGGGCGTCTGGTGTGGACGAGGTTCACTTTCCACAAAGGTCTTCTTGGCGCGGAATTGGAAGGCACTGCACCGACTTTCGGGAGCTACCGGCTTTATTACTCCGGTGTACAGCTTAACATTGGTTTGAGCTGCTGTTGCCCTTTCCAGATAGCAGTGTACCGCCAAATCTCTCCGACCAGAAGCACTTGCTGAGCGGATAGTCAGTGATACAAAGAACGAATGTCTGAGTCCTCTAAGCAGCCTGTTAGGCAGGACGTGATGGTGACCCGCCAGCTTCAGGGAGGCGACGGGAAAAGGGAGAAAGAGGATGAGGTAGAACAGAGAAAAGCAAACAAGGGATGCAATAACGAGCTATTTTCTAGCTTATTCCATCTTTTAATGCAAGTTGGAAAGTAACGTTAACATCAACTCACATCTCAAAACACTAGCGTAGCGTTAACCTGGCATATCCAGGCATTAAAGACAGAAACTAACGCCGATAGACTAAGTAGCGAGGCTTACCCCAGTAGCTAGGCCCAATATTAGCCAAATTGATGAATGCAAGTTGGAAAGCTGGCTAACCTTAGCCAGATAGCCGAGGTAACGTTACGGTCGCTACGCTAAATAAAATTAAGCAACGTAAACTTGCTGGGTCTCTGTCGAGTCAGAGCCATCTAGAAGTTCGGGGGAAAACTACTACAAGAAGTACAAACGTCAATTTATTATATACAAATCTTGTTGTGTAAGATGCCATTCTCAAAACTGCCCAGCTAACATCGACAATTCGAGTAGATAACGTTGCGTTTAACGGAAGCTAAATGGCTAGCTAGCTACCTCCTCCTTGTAGCTATGGTATTCTTTGCAAGCTCCGCACTCAGAAGTCCGCCCGTCATGGAGGCATCAACTTTGCTAGAATCTCAATAGTACACGTTAGCTAACCTTACTTCGTAGTATTTTTAGGCTCACCGGGTGGAGTTCAGAATGATGTAATTTTTTAAAGAAACGTCGTAATATCCTTTACGATTTGCTGCTACTTCTAGATCGAGTATGTTAATAAAATAGCTATTCAGATAGCTACATAACCCTAGCCGCCATATAATGGTCGTCCCTGTTTCGATAAATATCACCCGGAAGTGATACGAACTGCAGTAGTGTTTCTGCTGATACGTTACTGGGTAGCGGAGGACTGCTTATCGGCTCGTATAATCTTATGTAACGGACGTAATGTGGGAAGTGGGAACTGTTTCATTTTGGGGAAAAAATAAATAAATTGAAAAACGACAAATACAAAATTCTGTTGATTATTAAGTTTATTAAGTGCTCTCCCTGTGTACAGTATGAACATGTGAACGTCAATGTGTAGCTATTTTATTCGTATAAGCTAGGATGCACACATCCATTGCCATTTAATGGTAGTCTTCAAAAATGCCTCAGAACAGTAAGTGAAGGATTGAGGCAATTGCGCAATTAGGAACACAGTTGACATGCATTAATAAGAAACTGCAAAGAAATTACCACATACCATTCATCGGATTCCTTCGCAATTTTTAAATAACTAATAACTTCTATTCTAATACATTGTAAACATTAGTAAACCATATCAAACGCACATAATATATACTACAATGTGTTTCTACTGTCTCCCAACATTTAAACCAACATAAAAGTACAAATGCTCTAAAAAACGAAAACGTTGATAAAATTAATACACCTTTAACTCAAAGAAGGCTGGAGTCGTGCACACTTCTTGTGCCTTCCGTCAAATTAACCAAAGCCAATTTTTAAAATAATTGCTTTTTTTAACAGGTTATTTAACACCTTCTCTGGAGCAACTGAAGAAAAAGGGAGTTCTCTTAATACAGTCAGAAAATAAAACCTGCCCGTAAGTTATATATAAAAAAGCATGTAACATAAGCGCCATACACTTAGCAATGTATACATATCTATTTACATAACGGTACGGTCATGATTCAAAGCATCATATTACAGATTTGTGACATGGCATGTTTGTTTGTCAGGATCGGTGTTAGTCTAGAGTAGTTGCTATTTATAATAGAACAAAGATGCAGTAACATATTTTCTGAAGACAAATCACAAATGCCTACTTCACGTCTTTAATCTATTATTTGAAATGTTATTTTACCATAATACAGTAATTTTTATTTATCAACATACATATTCATGCACAGCTCCGATACTCAACCCTATATTGGGGAACTCCAAACCCCTTAACAAGATTTTCAGTTTGTGCATTTTATAAACTTGAAATGAAACCAAGAAATTATTGAGTACAATATGATTAATCAAAAAGGCACATGAAATTGATACGGTAACACTTAAACACTGTTGTCCAAACCTCTTCTCAATAGTGGTCACCGATGACAACCAAAGAACAAGAATCCATATTCAGACGTCTGTTGCAAAGGGACAAACACACTGACATTTATACTGAATAATACAATTGAAATATTGTCTTTTTTTATTAGTAAATGTTTTTTTCCCAAGTTGTTTCTGAATTATCTAGAAAACAACACATCATGATCGAGGAAATGTATATGCAGGAAAGGTGGCGTACTTGAAAATTACAAGTGACATTGTTTATGAGCAATAGGTAGGTCACTCGAGGTATCATAATACTCCAGAGATAAAAGGAAGAAAAGTTCAGCTTGAAGTTGTAGCATTAAACATAAGTTGTGGGTGTTTTACTATCACATATACATATACATATATATACACACACACACACACACACACACACACACACACACAGGTTCTGTATGCCTAGTGGGCTTCATTTCTTGACATTACAGAGACTCAGAAGTTTGACTGCTTATGGAATACAGGGAGCTGTAGGAAAATCGCCTCCTTCAGCAGTATGCTGGACTGTGTGCTCCTGCAGGGCTGTGAGGTCAACAAAACGCTCACCACACCAGACACATTTAAACTGGGTCTCCCGTGAGTGAACACTCTGGTGCTTGGCCAGGTGTTCTCGCTGCTTGAAGCTCTTGTCGCAGCTGACACACTTGAACGGCTTTTCCCCAGTGTGAACACGCCGATGACGCTGCAGCTCAGAAGAGTACTTGAAGCGCTTTTCACAGTCAGGACACTTCAGGGGCTTTTCACGAGTTGGGTCACAGCGATGCTGTACAAACTCAGAAGATGATACAAAGCGTCTGTCGCAAAGCGAGCATTTGAGCGGCTTTTCTGTGCAGTGAGAGTTTTGATGACGCTGCAGTGTTGAATTTTTCTTATAACCTTTGCCACATACATCACACTTATATGGCTTCTCTACTGGTGCGGTTCCTGACCCTGATCCACCACATTTGTGTCTTAACAACTCACCAGACTGGCTAAACCCCTTTTGACAGGATGCACACTTAAACAGACTTTCCATGCCATGGACTTGTTGGTGGTACAGGAGATGGGATGGTTGTAGGAACCCCTTGTCACAAAGGTTACACTTAAAAGGACGATCAGCTGGATTCTTGTGTGTGCGGCGATGGCGCACAAGTGCATACTGTTGTTTAAAACTCATCTGGCACTCTTCACACTGAAAAGGCCGCTCCTCTGAGTGGGTACGTTCGTGCTGCCGTAGATCAGATGGGCGCTTGAAACCTTTTCCACATGAGCTGCAGCGAAAGGGCCTTTCACCCACAGGTTGGCACTGATGATGCAAGAGCTCGGATGACTCCTTAAAGTGCATCTCACACAGATTGCACTTAAAAAGATGCTCTCCAGAATGAGCATACATGTGGCGGACAAGATGAGAACGGTGTTTGAAGCACTTCTCACATACAGCACACTTATATGGGCGCTCAGAGCTATGTGTGCGTTGATGATGGGCCAGGTGAGATGACTGGCTGAAACTTTTGTCACACGTTTCACATTTAAATGGTTTTTCACCTGTGTGCACTCGCTCATGGCGTGTCAGCTCTGACAAGTGTCGGAAACCCTTGTGGCACACTGAACATTTATAGGGCCTGTCTGGACCTGATGCCTCAAATGCAGTAGGAGCTGAGGCACCCATTGCTGCACCCCCACCACTTGCCTCACCGGTGGAAGGCTGTTGAGGATTTGCAGCAGAGGAAGTTGGGGTAACATTTCCAGACCCTGGGCGGTAGGTCTTCTCACAGATGGAGCACTTCATTGGGTTGTTTCCATTGTTGTGGGCATTGTGATGCTGGGCCAGTGAGGTAAGCAGAGAGAACCCCATTTTGCACACACCACAGACAAAAGGCTTCTGTTCAACTTGCACACACTGATGTTCCAGGAGGTCAGTGGCCTGGCTAAAGATCTTCATGCACTGAGTACACTGGAACGACCGGTCTTGGCTTACCATGCACTGATGCTCATGTGGGTTTGCCAAGTGAGATATATCATGGCCACAAGCTCCACATTTATGCCCTCCCTCCCCCCCAACCTGTAAGGAGGGCTGCTGGGCAGACACCGGGTGCTGTTGGCCATGTTGACTGTGCTGGGTCTGCTGCAGAGCAGAATCCGGTTGTAGCACCACCCCATAAACAGCACAGCCAAGAGGGTTATCTGTGGCCTGGGGGAGGGTGTGCACAACAGAGGGTGGAGCCACTGCGTGTTGCTGCTGCCACGCCTCTGTCATTCTGCCACTTCGCATGTGGGGAATCAGATTTCTTTGTATTTAGGAAAATCTAGGTGTCAAAAAACACTGGCTTGGAAAGAGTGGGATTAGCAGTTTATCCTATATTGTGAATTGCACACTTCCGTTGCTTTTAAATGGTACAAATACCTAGAAAAAAAAGAGAAATGATTATTGTAGTTTATTATGTGACTAATAATGTGTTTAGGTACACTTGTAAATGTAGTCGTCAGAGACTGTAAATCAACATAGACTGCTAAAAAGGCAATATCTATATTTTCATCACATACTTTGCTTGTAGATATTTTATATATTTGTAATATGTCAAATTGTTAAAACACAAAAATGGCTGTCAAATAGTCTAACATTGCAATCTGGGAATCTCTTATTTCTAATTTATCAAAGGGTGTCAAAGTTTTCAGCTCGTAATAATATGGGCATCCACCATAAGTCTGCTGACTAGTTAGTAGTTATTGTTAATAAAAACATCTTTACTTTCTAATTTGCTTGTTTTCCAACTATGTTTATCTTGCTAAGCAAAAACAGCCTGGAAATGTCAAGAAAACTTTTTAAATGCCCTTATTTTGTCTAGCTGTAAATTTGGAAATTTTTTGTGCAATTGACAACACAATGGTGCATGTTGGAATTAAGTGTAAAAAAACGACAACCTACCTATATATATATATATATATATATATATATACATATATATATATATATATATAGTTTTATTTTATTTTTTTTACATATATATAGCCCAGAATTTCTTACTAGTGATTAGGCTACAAATTGGAAGGTCCTTCGCATTTTTCAGCCAAAACAACGTTTTCTTAATAGTCCTCATAGCCTTTGTTCTGAAACCAAACCGTTATTGGTTCTTTATTTAAAAACACACAATAATCACACAAAAACTATAGAACCAATAATTAATATATGATTTCAAACCTCGTTATTTTGTATGAACAGAGCCAATATTACATAGAAGATAACCTTAAATGATCATGAGCTCCGCAGATTAAAAACATTATGTGGGGACTGAATACTAGGCTAATCAAGAATAATTTACAAGGCTCAAACAGATTCCGCGCATTTTTTATTGCAAGAACTTTATTTTTGCCACGCAGAACAATTGTATTATCTACTGCTTTTGAGAGCTAACGTTTGCCTACAATGCGCCAATCATATTTCCACTGCCAACTTTTATGGATTTGCCCCACTAATATAAGTTTATCAATCGCGGTACAACGACTCTGATATATATTAAGCAGTAATAGCGCAAACGCTGACGTCCAAACAGTTAGTAAGCAAGGTTCGAGCCCCGCCCCTGCCCAAAGCCAAAGCTAAACATTTCGAATAGGCCTAACGGTTAGCTAGCTATTTAATTGATTCAAAACAGTCGATAGTAAAATACCTAGCAAACAAACTTGGCTCTATGACTCAGGTGTAAATGCCAGTGCAACAACATCGCCAGACACAAATATTTTCTCCCCGGCTAGAATAGGAATAGTTGAAATAATGGCTGAAAGTGAATCGACCTAGCAAGTTTAGTAGCTAGCTAACGAAATTAATCTTGCTATTTTCTACTGCCCGGTTTAAATTTAACAGGACGATGGAGAGTGTCTAACTGTACTTCCAAATGGAAGGTTAATTGTCTTAATCGTACTGTATTACATGCATTTATGGGGGTGCTAAACAATCACAACGGAACTTCATAAGTATAATGTCAATTAAAAGTCCCTATAATCAAAACAATTTCGATTGCCAGGAATGTCAGGCCGAGTAGAAAAGGTCGCTATGCTAGGTAGTGTTAGCGATTTGTAGCTAACACTAGCTACCTAGTTTGACTAATGTAAGTAATCTATCTGATTTAACATTCGTTGGCTTTCTGGAATTCACAATTCATTCACATTCATGTATCCACTGTTCACCACAAAAACCCAACACAGACTCATTAGAGAAACCTAGCAAGCTAACGACGTTAGTTAGCTTACATACGCCGGTGAAGCTAAAGATGGTAACGTAGCTAGCAATGAAATATTTGCGCAAAGCGAAGTAGCCATAACGTTATGGCACGGACACCTGGACTTCGGCCGCCCCTCTCAGCAAGAGCAGAACGTATATTGCAGAGCTAGTTCTAATGTTAATGAACATTGTAACAAAACACAAACGCAGTCTCTATGATGTGCTCAAAAACTTACATATTACAAAATATGGATGTCAGTTGTGAATACCCCACCGTCTTTGGTCAGAAGCCGACCTTCGAGAAATTTTCGTTTGGATTGAGGACGGACGGCGGGCGAGATGCGACTCAGCCCAAAACGACATCCATAGAGGGAAGGAAACCTGTGCTATTGCAAATCTATCGCGCAGAATTTACCTCCGGCTCCGTACTTTCAAATAGGCCTGTATGAAATCTGAATATAAACAGCATTCGATGACCCAGATTAATATTTTATCGATATTCTCGACACTAGTAATCGCATTTCTTACATAAAATTATAACAGACCTTGATCAAAACGGTTATTAGTTGAAATTCAAGACGAGCGAGCACATCAAGAAAACAAAGATTTTGAGTTAATTTCCTAAAAACTCTGATCAACCCTCAGAATATAGGAGCTAGTTGGTTATGACACCTATAGCTTTTAGAGAAACCGGGTTTGTGTCAGAACAGATCGAAAGTTGTTTTTGACAATAGCCTCGAGCCATAAAAAGAAAAACACCTTGCAATGTTGAAATAAATTGGAGGTTTCCTATATATCATAGAATATGATATAATATATGCCTGTTGATAGATTTTTGTGCATTAACGATGCATATAGCTATTTCAAACCATAAAGCCTGCGTGGTATTGGGCCTATTAGCACAATGGTGTTTTACAAACTAAGCTTTAGTCTACAGAAACACTGGACAAAATCTGTGAAGGTGAAGACCCGGAAAACGTACTATGCATTCCACTTTATCAAGCATCATAAGAAATGACTCACTGTTTTGGATCGATCAGACATAAAAATCCATGAGACACCCCAGATATTAATTTATAGGTAGACCTATAAGAGTTTGATTGCACTACTAGTCTAACTGGAAGTCATGGATTACCATTCAAAAAGTCCTACCAAGACTAAAGTGGGTCAATATAAATCTTTATAAATCATTGCACATATTTAAGGTAAATTGTTGCTTTCTTGGTTGTTGATACCCACTTCTTTCCTTTTCAGTTTATTATTATTATTATTATTATTATTTTAAATTCTGGTCGAACAACTCTTTGTCCATCCAAACCGGTTGGCCACTATACTCAGTCACCTTGTTAGCATAGATTCCAATATCACCATTTGGTTAGTGAAACCTTTGGAAATGTAACCATAACGTTAAAGTAAAAATAAAATCATATGTAGTGGAGTGACTGCTAACGCTCATCACTGCAAAGATATCCAACAGTGGTATCTAAAAGGCTGGCTAAATCTCACAAATTATACCATAGTCAATGCAAAGTTAAAAACATTTGCATTTTAGAAATGTTTCAAAATGAGAATTAATGTTAATTGTTTATTTCTAGTCTATCAGACAATGAATGAAAAATTGTATATTTAAAAAAACCAACCACTGTAACCAATAATAACCACACCGAGCACATCATTTCAAACATTTCTTTTTTTCTCCACCACATTAACTTCGAAACAACCTCATAAAACAAAGAGTAAGAAAAAGCATGCTTGGGCATGCAATGATGTCACAACATGATGATGTCCTCGGGTGCGGAGTATAAAACATACAATAGCAGAGTTTCTTTTTATCATTCATAAACTCAGGACATTTCAAATCCCAATGAGAGTTAAAAGCTAGCATTTATTTTACACTGCTCTCCATGTCTGATGTCACCTTGTAGAGTTGAATAATGAAATAAGAGACAGAGAGATGCACAGACTGACACCAAATTGAGCAGGCCAAACAAACATGCTGAAAAAATCTCATCAGGTCCAGTTTGCCTGGAATTGACATATAGAAATCCAATTTGTCTTTTTCAGAGGTCCGAAAAGGTAATTGAGAGAGAAAACAGTGCATGCCATTTCAGGAGGGTTCACCTCTCTCAATGTTGAAGGCTGCACACTTCCCATTTAGCCTACCCACAAAGTGTGTTTCATCCCAAAAACAATTGCCCAAAAAAAGATTAATATGAGGCACTCAGCATTCTTTCTGTCCTGCAAACTGCAAAAGTAATAAACTCTTAGAATAATGATACATACATATATTTATATATAATTAGTGATTATAACGTAACAGTCTTTAAGCTGTACAAAGGGGCAAGCCTGAATCCTCAAAAGTGTGCGTTGTGTGTTTGTAGGCTGTGTGAATTTATGTAGTGTGTGTTTTAACTAGATTTTCTTATGGGTGAAATTGAGATAAATCTTAAGTAATTTACACTGAATTCAGCAAACTACTTAAAAATAAATTTGAAATGTAATAATGCATATTTAAAACTGTTAGGATTTGTTGTCTGATTTTATGAGAACTGAAATGGAACTCACATTAGATGGCTCAACATAATTATTTTCCTCTTTTTTTTTCAATAGTCAAGTTGGGATTACTTTTACATTGCCAAATGGACATTAATGACCTTAGATGAGAGAACATTAATGACTGAATGCCACGTCTGATTGAAAGCACTCCTTGCCTCTAAAGCCAAATTAGAATTGTGTAATTCTATGGCATGGTTTATGTTCACTTTAAAGCTTGGGACATAATTACTTAAGTCTATAGGTGAGGTTAGCATATTAAATCATATTTGTCTGTGTGGATTGTGCATAATTCAGGACAGAAAATGTATGTCAGGAGGGAGGGATTACAAAAGATACACGTTTAACTCCACACACCATCATGCAGGCTGTTTAAGCGCACACGTGTGTGTGTGTGTGTGTGTGTGTGTGTGTGTGTGTGTGCGCATGTGCGTGCGCCACTTACTGTAAAACAAAACAATGACGGAGCCCTTTAAAATGGATCTACTCTTGCAGCATAGTTTGGTTGCGCATAGTGCTAATAGATTAGGAATATGTGGGTATGGGCCTTGTGGGTTTTTGGTGGATAATGAATGTTCCTAGGCTCTGGGCTATAATGAAATATTAAAGTTTAGAGTGGAACAAAAAATATCTAAAATAGTTTGTAATAGGTTAGGTTGCAGAATCCGGTGCTATCTCCAGTCCATTTTACAGCATGTGCCATAAACTCATGCATGTGTGTCTCCCCACTGTACAATATTTGCTGCACTTCTTACACTCTTTATAGTGATAACTCATCTATCACTATGGTGGTAAGCTCAAAATGAGATAAAAGGGTTAGGCGGTGATGTAGAACTTGGCAAAGGTGAAATAGAAATAGGCTATGTTGCAGTGTCTGTCACTTGGGCTCCAGTTGAATGGGCAAAATGTCTGGTTCAACAAGTAATATAATATACTTTAGGTAATCGTTAGCCTTATTACATTGTAGATGCACAAGCCTAAATAAAGAAGTGAATGAATAAAATGGCTACTCCAATGTTGAGCAGAATGACCATGACCACCAGAATGGAGCTTGAGCCCTAGGAGAAAAGAGCAAAGGACAAAGAAAGAAGAGTTAAATAAAACAGATTGACCTTTCTTATTATTCATGTTAATATCTAAAATTATTAATATTGTCATAGTATCATTGTATCTTAAATGTGTTTTATTTTGGCTTGAGCCATGACCGTGGCAGTTTTTCTTTACATTTTCAGCTCTCTTGACATTTAAAACCAATAATTGTGTTTATTGATTTGACCAATTACCATAGGACCTTAGAAAATAAGATGCAATTTGTTGGTTTTGATATTGCTGCTTCTAATAATATGCTCCATCCAACTTCCTATTTGCACTTAGTATATAATGATATTAGTGATAAACATTGTATGTTCCACCTTTTATTTTTATTATGAGATACTGCACTACGCATATTCCTTAGTAAGACCCAAAAACTTTGCTTTCGAGTCATATACTGTATATTCTCTTGCAGACTTTAAATTACTAAGATCCCAACCCATAAAGCAAAAATACATATTATGTATACTTACTGAGTTTGATTTGAGAATGAGATGCTCTCTGTCCTGCTCCAGTGTGATAGGCTGAGATGTTAAGGGGGGAGAAAGGGTGACGTCCCTGTGCAGTGGCCACTCCTCTAACTCTGCTCCCACATTCAGACTGTCCAGCATCTGTACAGAGTCCATGGACCCCTCCTTCACTGGGTGTAAGCCACGAGGCCTCAGCCTGTTGCCTATTGGGCTGGGAGACTCCTGACCTAGTCCCCGAGCCATTTGGGAAATGGGGTCTGGGGATTGAAGCCTCATATCAACTGTGTAGTCACTCAGCCTTTCCTCATCTGGCTCTGTGAGACGTGAGTGGGTGGGGCTCCACCTAAGGGCGTTTTCAGTAGTCCAGCTCCCAGAGGGGCGGTCAAGCCCTTGGCCAGCCAAGGCATGCTCACCATGATTGTAGTTAGAAGAGATGTGCTGCTTTGGGTGGTGGTTGGAGTAGACATGCTCAGATATATGATGGTTGGAATACTCATTCTCTCGAGTTTTGTAATCAGAGGAGACATGGTTCTTAAGGTTGTGATTGGAGTAGATATATTCTTGAGACTTATGATTGGTTGAAGCATGCTCAGAGTTCTTGTGATTGGACATGTTATGCTCCAAGGCCTTGTGATTGGATAAAACATGCACCTGCGGCTTGTAATTGGAAGAGGCATGCTCACAGGCTTTGTGATTAGAGGAAGAATGATCCCATGTTTTGTGATTGGATGAAGTGTACTCCCTAGACTTGTGATTAGAAGATGCATGCTTGGAGGACTTTTGGTTGTAAGAGGAATTCTCCCATGTTCTGTAGGCGGAAGAGTGCTCCCGATACTTGTGATTAGACGAGGCTTTCTCCCTAGGTTTGTGATTTGATGTGGGGGCTTGCTCATGGCCATTCATTTGGCCTTCCTGTTCCTCTAAAAGGGAAGGAGTGGTGGAGCGACTGCTTCCCCCTCGTTCTAGATACGTGTCCTCCGTCCAATTGTTAGCACTGACCCTTGGAAGATCCATGCCCCTCCCCTCTACCAGCACCTGGATCTCTGCCCCGCCCATGTCATCCACTGCACTCTGGCGCATGAAGCAGGCGTTTCTAGGCCGGTGGGTGTGCTTCGATGGGCTGCGTTGGGGCGAGGAAGGTACACTCAGCACAGGGCTTTGATCAGGTGTTATAACAGGTGGTGTAGAGTCTGGGGTGCACAGCTCGGGACTGTCTGTTCCAGATGAGATGATCTCATGGTCCTTGTCCTTTGCTTCCTGGTGCTTTGGTCTCTGACACTCGAGCCCTAGCAAAAACAAAAGGATTGAACCAGTGAGGGGATTTAATGTTATTAACCACCCATAGAAAAAATAATTAGACACATTTTGCAGTGTGGGGAACACGTGAAAGTGAAGTCAAAGGGACTCAAAATTAATTTGGTTAGTCTCTTATAGTTAAAATGTAAATCTGGTTAAGAAACAAGGTTATTTTTTTGTTTCAAGTAATTTAAGGTTTTTAGTTACAGAACTATTAACAACAGAGATTCAATAATAATGAAACTACCACATACTGTAACTACAGGACATTAGTAGTTGAATCACTTGTAGTCAAACAACTCTTAACACCGCTTACCATTCCCATAAATATGGAAGGATGGGGAGAGCTCTTTGGCAGAAACACGGGCCAGAAGACACTCCTCCATGGCCTTCTGGGCCACACTTTCTGCTGCCTCTGACTTTCCCCGGGCATGGCTCATCCTTAATAAAGAATTCCCCAAAAACTTGGTTAACTATGTCACCACCTGTTATTTATAGTTGTATACACAGTAAAATGAGTGTGTTGCTTAATTTCCTAAAATTATTGCAATTACAACAAATACATTAGCATACTGTCAAGGAAATAAAAACCTCCTCACAGCCCTCAATGGCCTGTCAAATCAATCAGACACAGGAAATGAAAATTAAGCTGGACATCCATACTTTTATGTTTTTTTGTATTAGTAAACCACTAAATTCCATTTTGTAATCCAGCATTGTCTTATGGCAACAGCCCTTGTGTTTGTACAGCAACAGCACCCCAACTGCCCTTAGAACAGTCAATGTTTTTTTACCTGGACAGGGCAATTTCAGCTTTCTGTTTGGCGATGTCAGCAGCCTTCTCTGCAGCTTCAACTGCTCGGTCCACCTTCTCTCTGATTTTGCTGGCCCTCAGTGGGATCAAATTCTTACGTTTGCCACTCACTAAGACATTCTGCTTGTACTTGCCCTCTTCTTTAGTACCGTCGGGAAAGGTGGTGCATCCATATCCATGCCTCTTGTTTGCAGTCCACTCACCCTCATAGCGTAAACCATCTGAGCGTCGACTCACACCCCAGCCAGCCCTTGTGTCACTCCGCCACTCACCAGCGTAGGTTTCTGTAACCGTGGCATCCACAGGAGCTCCTTGCTCGTTTTCACTAGCATTAGAGTGGACGTCAGATGCTGCAGAGCTAACAGTGCTCATACCTGCTTCACTGCAGAAAGAGCTCTGTTTGCTAAGCTGACTGGCCAGAGAGCTCTTAGATTCAGAACGCCGAAGCTTTAATCCACTAAGAATGGACTGGCGGAAACGACCCTTCCTCTTCCTTTGGCGGTCAGCCTCACTTGGTGTGGTCAGAGCAAAGCCCCCTCGCCCGGCAGGGCTCCCAGCCAACCCGCCCACCACAAACGTGTCAGTTGGTGAGGCAGCAGTGCCATCGTCTAGCAGGGTAGGCGGGCCATGGCTGTGCTCTGAGCGAAGGGAGTTTATTGACGTTCGCAGGGGGAAAAGAATGACAGCTGCCATGCCGTACGGCACACTTTGCCGCACGCCATACCCATGCCGCATCCCAGCCAGCCACTGGCCTTGGAAGGTTCCTGTAAGAGAGACAGAAGTATTCTATGTAAAGCAGAAGTAATTCATTAATAAAGATATATATCTTCAATATATAAAAGTAATTTATATGTAGAATTGACTCTTGTTATCGATATTTAAAAACAAATGTTTGATACATTGTAACATTACAAAAATTACTAAAAACATCCTCACAAAACAAATGAGTGAATAAAACATACATAAAATAAGCATGTAGACCTAATCTTACACAATCAATCATAGATGCTACACAGGCATTGTTACTTGTTAGCCAGAAGCTATCATTTCATCAAAACTTGTGTCATATTGACATCTTGGCATTATAGGTTTAGACTCAACATGAATTTCAATGAGTTTAGAGTGAATATTAACTATTAAGTTTACAGAGTTAACAAAACTTTATGAGCATGCCATTACACAACAAAACCATGAGATACCCCTATGGACTAAACAAAAAGGACTCTGCCTTGTTTGTCAATCCGTTTTAACATGATCTAATTTAAATAGTAACCTTGTACCATTACTATTGTATTGTATAGTATGTTATGTTATAATATTATTATTCCTCTATGCTACCACTTAAATACTGGAAGTCATGAACAAGTTGTCCCCTTGATCATCACACAAGGACGGCACTTGCAATTATACTTGTTAATTGTGTTTCTTTTCTGGATTTCTATATCATTGTGGATAAAGAATTATATTTGATCGTTTTAGTAGTTGTGAGTCTATTTTATTCTATTCAATGTGTACTCATGTTGGTGAGAGGAGCAGAAGTACGAATTACAATGCATCTTCACTTGTACTCATTGCACATGACCAATAAAACTCTTGAATCTTGAATAACTGACGCAACCACTGGAGTGCCGGCGTCAGGTAGGTTTAAATAATAATTTCAGGATTAATTGGCTGTGTGATAACAAACACTACATCCGGCATTCAAAGCGTAGACATTCAACTCCTTTTTAGGCAGCATGAGCAAAAACGGAGCAATTCATTCGTTTTATTAAACCAGCCATGCCGCACAAAAAGTCAGATCGAGACGGCATTGGAGGAGTTGTCCATGGTGCTGAAATGTAGCCGAGCTTCATTTCAGTGCACTGTAGCCCCACTACACAATGTTAAGCGTAAGGTTGCCTGTTTTAATACACACGGTGTCGAGTTTAACATTTTCAGTAAGGTAGCAATAGTAGGCCTACTTTAATTTGCTTGTAGAAATTGTGTCAGCTGGTGCATGCTTTATTTCTCTGTTGGCGGTCTTCCACGTGAGCGACTGAATCGATCTCGTGACGCAGTTGTTTTTTTTTGGCACCTTTAAAAGTGATTGTAAAGAAAACGAACCAAATAACGCCCGAATATTGTCTACAGGATTTATTCCAGGGATTTTCACTGTAGGGGACCACAACGATAAAAACAACAATGCAGCACCAAGAGACAGTATTTCCATGGTCCTCTGCATCACTTATTGACCTCACTCTCTCCCTTTCCTTCCCCGCAACCCCGCCTCCTCTGTCAGCTCATCCGGGTCCTGTTCAATGGAAGCAGTTGCGCTGCATTGGTTATCAAACGGCCTAGATTAGCGCCCAAATCAGAAAACGCCACTAACAAAGTCAAAGCGCCAATCAGAGCCCAGAACAGGGATAGTCTCTAGTCACACGGTTGACCTGCTGTCTCTGCGTTACCATGGCGATATACATTACAGAGGCGTCTGTGGTAGGCACGAGAAAGAGAGAAAGGGAATGTGTGGGGAGGTGATAAGATGAGGTGCCTGAATGCTAGAATTCAACATGCCTAAAATTAGACAACACTGGCCTATAAACATGCACGACTCTTTGTTCTGTGTAGGCCTGTCCTGCATTGTAGCTAGTGTAGGTAGCCTTTGTCAATTTAAGACAGCCAAGTTACTGTAAATATTATGACTGTAACTGATTACACAACTGTTCATGATAATACATTGATGTGAGTGCTGTCACCCATACACGCCTGCTGTTTGCTCCAAGTATAAGTGACAAAATTATAGCGGGAAGGAAAACTAAGTCAAATTAATAATGGGGTAATTGGTCTGGCACTGTCTAGTTCAAAGTTTACTGTACAATCAAAAGTGTTGAAAATGTATAAGAGACACTGTTTTGATAACATATTTCTCACACAAAAGAAGACCAAGTAATCTTACTGCCATAAATGTATGTTGTAAAAGATACTAAGTTTACAATTGGTTTGGGGCTCTTACCTCCATCTGAGTAAGTCTCGGTGCCATATCCATCCTGTAGGCCATTGCTCCAGGTCCCTTCGTAGCGGGCCCCACTAGCAGTGCTCTCCAATTGCCCATAGCGGCCCTTGAAGCCTTGTGTCCATTCACCTCTATATTCCCAGCGACCCTTGCTCTCCACACCCATGCCGTGGCGCTTGCCTTGTGCCCAGGTTCCTTGGTAGCTGTTTCCACTGGGCCATGTGTATACACCCAAGACCTCAAAGCCATGGCTCCAAGCTCCTGCATACTCACCCTGGCCTTGGGGCCCCGTACAGACCCCTCGTCCATGGGCTTTACCCTGCTCCCACCCCCCACAGTACGACCCCCCATCATCAAAGTCAAACCTGCCTCCAGTGGACATGCATGAAACAGGTTTAGGCAAAACCTCAGAATGTCAAGAAACGACCTGGTTTACACAGAGAATTCACGGAGGGAGGAGAACTTAGATGGATGTTAGCATGGAGATGCTGCACCCAGATTATTTCTCCCTTTTTGTTTGTGTCAAGATAAGATATGCACTGTCTACTTCAGTATCCGAGTGAAGCTTGGTTAAAAAAGAAACATCACCTTTAAAGAAAACAAAAAGTCCTCGCTGTGGGAGTAGCCGTGTTTGGTGTGAAGGATGCTACTGTCGGGCATGCTACTTCCCATGGGCATGCAGGCTCACAGTGCTCCTCCTCCACATAGCATTGCCAGCTGTAGAGCTCACAAACACATTGACTTTGCTGATTCTTGGGCTGCTCCAGACAATCTAGGCCCAGGCTTTTCCAGTACTCCCACAGGCCCACAAAACGGCATCTGTGAACATGCTGTTTAATCAGATATTACACCATCCACTCAGCCATGCCGCACCGGCATTAAGAGATGGAGAGAGATACAGGATAGGGATGGTACCGCACCAGTACACCCTCCCCACCTACCAAAAAAAAGAGCAGAAAGATTAAGCTATTTCTATAGCATACCATGGAAACAGAAATCCAGGCTACCTTCAAACACCACATCCATAAACACAAACACACTTACCTGCTCAGACACATACTTCAGACGACCGAAAAAGCTATTTTCAATCTCAATGCACCTCTTATCCGTGGTATATGTTTTCTTTCACTGTGCTCCTGCTTGGATGTAGAGATGAGGCTGTCTCCTGAGGATGGAGACGCAGAGAAAAAAAATCGCAATTTTTTTCCTCTTACTGCCACCTTATTTTCAGCAATCATATTTCTGAATCATTAGTGTATTACATTTCCTCAAGTCATATTGTATGCTTCGCTTTCTTTGCCCCCCTTTCTCTCGCTCTAAAATCTGCTCATTACAGGACAGTTCCACCCCAGCCAATACCCCTCCCCCACATGCACACTCCTTCTCTCAGCTCTTAAAGAGATAGAGACTAGAGACTGCTAGAAGAGCAGCCAGCATTGAGCTCACTGCTCTGTCCCTTTGGGGATATAGCCTGCTTTACCTAATTGCTAAGCCTTATTTCCACCCCTATCATGTTCCCTTAATATCAGACAATTCAGCAGGCTTTGCACCTGTGTGGATACAGTAGTAATTCTTATCATCTCTGTTCACTAAAACTGAACTAAAAGAAAGAGATTATATTTTGTACTTCAATTAAAATTTGTATTTCTATTCTATTCCAGTGAACTATCCTATATGCTGGAAATGAACATTATACAAAATGCATTACAAACACATCAGTCATTTAGATAAGTCTGTATATGGTCTTATATCTGATGATACCATCAATTAACATTCCACCACATAAAAGCTAGGCAATATTGGGCATTTAAACGGAACATTCCACCTGCTAGATTTATGGAACTATAAACTGACCTGATGAGTAAACTTTACGGTATTAAGAGCAAATTGCCAAAAGCAAAGCCACACTCCACCCATCATGATTAATCAATCTTTAATAAATACATATTTGTTTAAAATGTCTTCAAAAGTATCAACACCATTAAAACAAATTGCTTTATTGGAATTGTTATCCATGTTGTTGTAGTGTTCATTGTATCATTTGATAGAATGAGACCATTGGCCTACCATGGATTGTAGGCCTACATATTATGTGTAACCAAGAGCGTAAAGACACAAAGAAATACATACAGTACCAGTCGGTTTGGATAGGAACTACACCTCTGAGATCAGGCTTTTCATAAATACACTTCCTACTACCTTGATAATTATGAATTCCAAACCTATACATTTCCCCCAAAGTAGGAAGAATTCCAATTCCACTAAAAGTCTGAAAGGTGCATATTGTGATAAACTTATTGGTAAAACATTGGGCTTTTTTTAATATATATAGGCCTATAGTACTTTATTTTACTGTTACCTATTTACTGGGAAATCATAGCTCGTCAAGGATCTGTCGCACCCCCAATGTTGTACGACATGACAGAATTATCAGGAAAGTATGAATTTCTTTCATGTTTTAAAGATATGCTATTATGTTCATTGAAACGCTGCCCCCTAGCGTACCTTTTATCACTAGACGTGAATGCGTACATCTGGCTTTAGCCATTTTTCTCAGCTCTCCTCCGGTGTCATGTACACATGCACATCAATAAACACATGGTGTTCCTCAAAAGCATTATTAAAAAGAATAATCATACTTGACCTGTACAAAAACCTTATGGTATACTTCAAACGCAAGGTTGTGTATTGATTTGAAAAGAAAACACAATACAAATACTCAATGCTATTCTGTAATTGGAGGTCAACGTTCATCAACTACCAATTTATTTTCCAAATACAATGATGTCTTATTTACTGCTTTTGAATATAAATGGTTACAGTAACAAACATACACGGCAACCGACAAAGAGAAAATTATAAAACTGAATTTGCAACAGTCCTTCTTAGAAAACAATGTGAGAATTCCTTTAGTGTGCTTCGGTATGTCGCACAGCCAATTTCAAGGATAAACAGGTAGGTGGAAAGACGAAAAGGAAAATCATCTATGTTAGGATGTCGTGTGCCTGTTGCTCCACTAGGACTGCCATGTTCCTTACGTCGCCACACCACAAGTCCAACCTTTCCTTCATGCCCTTGATCTGAAATAGCAACAGAAGTTTAGATTTGAAATAGCTTACAAAGCCTTTAAAATAATAGGACCTACAAAAAGCATGATCTGTAATATTGAACTTTTCTAGGTTGGTTGAAGTTAAATCTGATTATGCAATTAGTTTGTGGAGAAATTACAAAAAGCGAATCATGCTCTTTTGCATTTTCATAAAGTAGAACACATCTATAGCTCAAGAAAGCAAAACAAGTAAAAAAAAAAAAACAACAACATACTGTTGATTATGAAATGTGTATTACTTCATAGTTACTTGAAAAATCATATTACATATTCACCTCTTAGCAATAGGATTCCATTTTTAAATGTTTGTCTAAAATTACATAATTGAACAAATAACAGATTACTAAAGACGTTTTAGTGTCATATTATTTAAAAGCTAATACTTTGTAATTTCTTAAGGTGTGCTGATTTGTTGTGCTGGGGAAAGCACTCATAAAATATACTCTTAATATGTTTTTTTCCATTCATTGATTAATTTCATTTTCAAGCTGAAACAATAATTTTCTATGTCAAGAGTTGCGAAACTTTGAACAAATTTATTGAACAACATGTCTACCATGTCTGGGCAAAAGTTTTTACATCAAAGGCAAAGGGCTGATAATCTAGAGGGCTTGCTGTAAGTGTTGGCAGATAGCCGGAAGTGTTCCAAAACGCAAGTGCCATACCTTCACACTAAGCCAAAGTTTGTGCACTCCTGTTTCACAGTGGATATGATCATTCACACAAGTTTTACAAAACTAATCTAGCAATCAATCATATCCATCTAAAAGGTATCTAATATTAATATATTTTTTTTTACCAAGGTTGAATATTAATGGCATTGGCACTTAAAGCGATAGTTTCAATATTTTGATATGTTTTTCATCAGGTACCAATGTTGTATTTTAAACATTGTCTCGTCATTTAGAATTTCACAATCAAACAGCATAATGTCAAACGAGTTGAGAAAAATACGACAAATCATTAAAACACAAACATTAAAAAATAATAAGATGTAATCAGGAAGGAATGTAATCGCACAATTAAATAGCGCACACTTTTGGGGGGGAAAATTGACTGTAGGCAAGTGTTTTGCCGTCAAAACATGCTGTATTAATTATGCTTGGGGAAAGCAACAGCTTGATAAAAAATGCTAGTTGTATAATGCAAGATTATGAAACACATTTTGTGTACCAGTAAACATATTTGATACATGATCTATATGTCTAGCACAAAACGCTGAAGTTATAACTGACGAAAACCACAAAATTAAAATTACTTGATCTTCCCCAGTGCCAGCACACCTGGTGTAATTTGTCAAAGCCTTGCTGTATGTGACTAATTACACCAGGTGTGCCAGCACTTAGGGAGATCAAATATCTGGAATGGATGGGGGTCCTTGAGGATGGAATTGGGAACCACTGCCTCAGAACATATGTATAATGTGTCATGCTATTTGGGCATTCACATCAAGAGACATCAAAATGTGGCATTTACTGCTCCCCCAAAACGCAGAGGTGAAAATGGCTTAGCCAATATTATCAATTAAGCCTAAAGATGATGCATACCAAGTTTCATGAGGACTGGACTGAGTTAACCGTTTTTGTGATAAGCCACTGCCTCTGCTAATTTCATCGGTTTTGAGGGGTAATGCGTTTTGGCAAATTTTGATCACCTATTATAGCATCACCATGAGGTCAATTTGGGTCATCGTTGGTTTGGGAGTAGCGGGAACCGATACAGACCACCATGAAGTGTCAAGTGTCTAGCATAAGGGGCCGTGTCCACTGAACGCGTTTTTTCAACTTCCTGCGCCTCTTCCCCATTCATTACTAATGTGAATACGCACCTGGCGCGCCGCTTTTTCAAAGGGGCGCGCTTCGCGTCTTTTTGAGCTGCGTTTTTCCATTTGGGGCGGAGCGCTCAAGTTGAAGGTAGTTCAACTTTTGCCAAAGCGCGGCGCTCGTCAATGTCACTTTTTGACAGCCGGCCAATCAAAATTGATTAAAGGCGGGACTAAAAATAAAAATGGATAAACAAACGCTGCCATTGAAGAAAAATTTATTCAGCGATATCAAATTTTCAAAAGGTGTACGATTGTACAAAAGGGTGCTTTTAAAATGAATCATTTGTTTTATATATTTGTAAAATGTTCAAATAAACGATAAGTTACATACGTTCAAAGAATTTTGCTCTTTATGAGGCCTTAAGTTGACCCTGGTCTAGTGACACAGTGTAGTGACCCCTACGTTGTTGGTGTACTACCGTTAGAGCGGCCAGAGAATGAGTAGGCTACAGTTGTCAAACTAACTTTGACTAGGATTTGGTTTCTATAATTGTTCATTATAATAACTAACCACCCCATTAGCGTTATGAAAAAGACTAAACCCCTAAAGCAGCTTAAAGGAAATTGAGTGAGGGGAGGAAAACCATAACAATAAGGAACAATAAAGTGGTACAATAACAATAACGTTATTGGGCTAGGACCCTTAAAAGGTGCAGTATGTAGTTCTAGAGAATTGGGGGAAAAATGCAAGAATTTGAATCACAACACTCAAAAAGGCCAACCTCCTGAGTATTTGGTCCCTCCCATCCCACACATGCCCATGCGCGTTCTGACTTGACTTTATGAGCCTGAGCAAGGCAGTGTTTCATGAATCATGTGTATGTTGTGCATATTTTTGGTTCTCACCAACAACGCATAAAGCGATGTCTGATTCCGAGGGGAGAAACAAAAGAATCCCGAACGTCTGATCGTAAACGCTCTAAAACTGAGTGGTTCACACCAAAGCAACGAGCATAGACACAAATGACCTTTTCCATTGTAACGACATACAGTTCGCTAACGTTAACAAAAACAATTTCATAATTTTATTCCCCTATTAGTATGAGCTAGTGCATGACAATCGTTTTCATTTAGCTGCGATTGGCACCATAGCTACTATACGTTAGAGTATATCCAACATATGTATGTAAACGAATAATGCCTTTTTTACATAAATCTGGCACGATACTTTCTAACGTTCTAAAACTGCACTTGGCGATTTGACAAGCCAATAAGTCTTTTGCGACGACTTCAGCCGCCTTGCAACTACTAGTTCACACCACTGCTACTTTTGTCTGCTACGCGAATTGTAACAACAAGCTTGTTTGGAGGGTGACGCTGTAAGCAGGAGGACCTAGGAGTGTGCACGCGAGGTGATTGACAGGCAGGTAGCCCTTACTCCTTGCAAAAACTCTCCGGATTGGTTGGGTATAGGTGGGCGTCCCTAGATTTTTTAAAAGCTGAATACAGGGCCCAAGGCGCTCATATATAGCGCACCTTCTCTCTGAGCATTTGGTTTAATGATATCCTCCAGGAGGTATGTAATAAACGTAAAAAAACATAAAAAATGTAATTTATTGCTAGAAATTTTAACTTACATACCGCACCTTTGTATACACTATGTTGGCAAAGTGTATGCCACTGTGATGTCACTTTACTCCTGAATTTTTGTGCTTTGTTCTTACCTGCTGCAGGTCCAATACTCTGGGTTGCACCCAGGTCATTTGCACCTTCTGGTCCACTTCGTCAATGTTGCCTCTAATTAGGCCAACAGATAAAGCCTTCATCACCAACAACTCCACCTTCAGAACAAATAGCATAATAGAAAAAAGTTCAGTACAGTATATGAACATTAGTAGTACATTAACTACTTTATTAACAGAAAATGCATGTTAGCTAATTAATATAATACCAAATGTCCTGCCTTGCCTAAAACAAATTGTTCTCAATTTGATTAGGTATGTGAAGTCTAGTTTACACATATACACACACACACACACATATATATATATACACATACATATACATATACATACATACATATATATATATACATACATATACACACACATACATACATTATACATATATGCATATATATATACATACACATACACTCACTGGCCACTTTATTAGGGACACCTGGCTAGTACCGGGTTGGACCCCCTTTTGCCTTCAGAACTGCCTCAATTCTTCGTGGCACAGACCCAACAAGGTGCTGGAAACATTCAGAGATTTTGGTCTATATTGACATGATAGCATCACTCAGTTGCTGCAGATTTGTCGGCTGCACATCCATGATGCGAATCTCTCGTTCCACCACATCTTAAAGGTGCTCTATTGGATTGAGATCTGGTGACTGTGGAGGCCATGAGTACAGTGAACTCATTGTCATGTTCAAGAAACCAGTTTGAGATGATTTCAGCTTTGTGACATAGTGCGTTATCCTGCTGGAAGTAGCCATCAGAAGATGGGTACACTGTGGTCATAAAGGGAAGGACATGGTCAGCAACAATACTCAGGTAGGCTGTGGCGTTTAGACAATGCTCAATTGGTACTAAGGGGCCCAAAGTATGCGAAGAAAATATCCCCCACACCATTACACCACCACCACCAGCTTGAACCGTTGATACAAGGCAGGATGGATCTATGCTTTCATGTTGTTTACGCCAAAATCTGACCCTACCGTCCGAATGTCGCAGCAGAAATCGAGACTCATCAGACCAGGCAACATTTTTCCGATCTTCTATTGCGCAATTTTGAACCCGTGCGAATTGTAGCCTCAGTTTCCTGTTCTTAGCTGACAGGAGTGGCACCCGGTGTGGTCTTCTGCTGTTGTAGCCCATCTCCTTCAAGGTTCGACGTGTTGTGCGTTCAGAGATGGTCTTCTGCATACCTTGGTTGTAACGAGTGGTCATTTGAGTTACTGTTGCCTTTCTATCATCTTGAACCAGTCTGGCCATTCTTCTCGGTCCTCTGGCATCAACAAGGCATTTTGTCCCAGAGAACTGCCGCTCACTGGATTTTTTCTCTTTTTTGGACCATTCTCTGTAAACCCTAGAGATGGTTGTGTGTGAAAGTCCCAGTAAATCAGCAGTTTCTGCAATACTCAGACAAGCCCTTCTGGCACCAACAACCATGCCACGTTCAAAGTCACTTAAATCACCTTTCTTCCCCATTCTGATGCTCTGTTTGAACTTCACCAGGTCGTCCGGACCAAGTCTACATGCCTAAATGCATTTGCTGCTGCCATGTGATTGGCTGATTAGATATTTGCGTTAACGAACAGTTGAACGGGTGTACCTAATAAAGCGGCCAGTGAGTGTAAGTGTATATATATATATATATATATATATATATATATATATATATATATATATATATATATATATATATATATATATATATATATATATATATATATATATATATACACACACACACACACACACACACACACACACACACACATACACACACAACATATTTAGGATTATATGAGAAATCTAATATTTAAATGTGTTTTTACAAAAAAACTGAACATAATGAAAGCTAGATGCACAATTCATGAATAATGTCAGATTCTGAAACTGATCTGTAATATTTAGCTCTAGACTGACCTCATTGACAGGGATTTTGGCACTCTGGCTGATCTCATGAAAGGTCAATTGCCTATTGTTGGCTGGACGGGTGAAAGTCATCTGCATTATGGAAGAAAGAATTAGACTTTTAAAAGAGTCTTTCTAACAAAGCTCTAACTGTGGGTCTTTACTGAAGTCTTAAGGGGGTAATTCAACTTTTGGGAAATAAGATGTCATAATTACCACAAGCCAGACAATCTTATCGATATCAATGCTATGGTTGTACATCCAATTAGTTATTTAGGTAAGTAGGTAGGTAAATGTAGCCTTGCTATGGAATGTAAGCCAGAAGTAACTGCTAGCATGGTTCCGTCAAAAGTGACAAAATATACCTTTGAAAATCTCCAAAGCTGTGTTATTTACATGTTGTATCTTCTGTATTTCACGTGAATAAGTGAAACAAATTATTGGAGGTACAATCAAAACATTGATATCGATCATCTATTCTGACTAGGGTCAAGTATGAACATATCACAGCAAAAAGTTTAACTGTCCTTTAAACATCGAACAGTAACTCAGACTGGGATGAATTTTGTTTGCCCACCTCCATCACACAAAGAAGCTGGATCTTTTGCATTAGTTTTGCCTCGTTGGCTGCAAGGTCAGGCTAGAAAATGAGGCAGAGACATGTTAGGTAATGGTATGCAAATTCATTTTGTTCACTTATGTAATTATTTGAGGATATTTGAGAATGGTTTTAGTTTAAATCATATAACCGCATGTGCTATGGCTGTTGAATGTGTCTTGTCTTTACCTGCTGACCCCAGGCAGACTTGAAGCCCTGGAACTTCTCCACGTTTCCACCATTGAAGGCATACAGTGTATCAACAAGCCACTGGTTTTCCGAACTTCTCAGCGACTCCAACACAGGATGCATCAGCTGCAAATACAATTAAGATGTTCAATGATCACCTTAGACTATTTAAAATAGCATTTACATTTTGCGGAAGTTTAAAATGTAAGTAAATTGAATGCTCCAAAATGGTGATATTTCCATCCGACAGTAATGTGTTCCATCTGACAATAATGTGTTAATAGCTTGAAGGGCCAGATAAGCATAACGAATATGCCCATACAAGATTTAAAACAAATACCGCAGTGCTTGACCATAATATTTGTAAGTGCAATTTAAACTCTAGACGACCCATTCTTTTTGGATTACATCCTTTTAAAATCTAGAGAACTTTGCTACTTTGGGCACTTTAAACAGCAATGAATGAGTTCATTCTTACCAATTCACCAAAGTTGTATACTCCTTCTCCTAGAAGTCCAGCTAGGCCAAGTGTGAAAGCCCTCTCCTGTTTCTCGGTATCTGAAATATTAAATTAAAATCCCATAGCACAGGGGAAAGGGACAAATTCTCAAGATATTACACAAATTGTTAGACTTGTACTATGTACAACTGGCACACCAAATAGGTGCTTGGTTGGAGTGGTGAAAGACCTACCATTTAACTTGTGTATATAACATTTATCATACATTAAAACAATAAGACAATATTGAAGGTATGTATTATTAGATGCAGATGCAAGCCATTGTAAACAGATCATATTTGGCTTGAGGCCTAAGTTGGAGCTATCTTCCTTGACACAAAAAGAAATAGGAAAAAAAAATAAATTGTATTACCTGGCAAGTCTTTAATGTCCACACAGCCTAGGTATCGAAGTGCATCCTTGTAATAAAAGGCGTGGTTCCCAACAATGCGGTAGTATTTGCTGGACAAGTCATAGAAGCGGCCATGGACTGATGTCACCCCAGGTAAGTTATTCAACATCACTTCAACCTCCTCAATTATTTTCTGTAAGGAAGGATCCAACATAGATTTAATATATTTATCCATGAGTCTAATCACATAGTACTACATAGTTTTAAATAATGGCACCTTTGTGGCTGGAAGGTCATTGATCTCCAGTTTAAGTCTGCCAATGGACGTTTTGACCAGAATAACTGCCTCTTCACTGCTTTTCACCTGTTGTGGATTAAGTTGACGTTAAGATAGAATTCCAGTGACAAAGTAAATTAAAATGTCAAATGCTGGCAGTAAAGCTTACTTTTTCCTTAGACTTCTCAAGAAAGGTGATAGCATCTTTAGGATCTGAAGAAAATAAATACTTTGTTTAAGAAAATTGCCAGAATATTCTCTTAGGTTCACAAAATTGGCAGCCTGGCATTGACAGAGCTCAAATGTGTATTAATTATTGTATTACTTGATTTACAAATTCATTAAAGCCTACAAATTTACCTATTTACCTTAAACTAGTGATTTCAAATGAATTTGGATGTTAGAAAAATGAGCAGGCAGAAAACCTACAATGGCACAACCATGAGTGGGACATATGAAAAAGAAATATGCCTTACCTGTCATTTGTTTGGCAACATAAAGTATGATTTCCACCAAGGATAATGGATTTATTCTGTTTAAAAATAAAAAATAAAAATGGGACAAGAGACAACATACAAGAGACTCACATAAAAGCCTTTAACTAAGCTTCCATTGGAAGGGTCGATTTAGCTTCTTTCAATTGTGTATGATCTGTTATCACTATGTTTACAGTCACTCAATAAGCCTATTAATAAAAGGAAATCTGGAAGAAGCTGACATATCTTTAAACTGCTCAGGGCCCATATTCACAAAACCTCTTAAGGCTAAAAGGTAGATCCTAGCTTGCTTGATTTAGGAGAAACTCTTAAGGGCGCAAATAATGGGTGCCATGTCATTCCTCATTTTTTGACTCCTACATATTTGGAGTATTTTGTGATAAGTAAGTGTTTGAGCATTACAACAAGCTCCCAAGTCTTTGAAAACTTAATGACTTGAGTCCACTTGACTACTCCCAAGACGTGGCTGCAGGCAACATTTTGGAGATATTGAACGAAACAGAACTTTTACAAAGGTATGGTCTTAATTGCGAGGGTATTATGATTGCTAATCAGGGTTGCAGTCACTTCGTCAACAAACAACCCAATAACACATTTTCAGCTGTTTTTGATTTGGTTTGCAATGTAGTACGTCACACGTCTTACTATAAGCCATGGTGATTCTAGTCTGATAATTAAAAGGCTGTGTATGCGCTAATCAGCTTATCGTTCACAAGAAGTGGCATGTAAGAGCCTGACAATTAGATGAACATAATTGACAAGTCAGTATTATTCAGTGAGCCAGCCTACATTGTTATTTTTAAATATTTATTTGAATATGGCAACTTGAAAGAAATACTGTATATATATATGAGTTTTTTTGGGCGAGCAAGTCGGTAAATGTAGCCTAGCTTAGCGCAATGACTGTAAGCCAGTAGTAACTGCTAGCAAATCTCCGTCACGTGAGGGCAAAACTATGATCCCCTCGCAACATTAGGTCGTACTGCCCTATCTATTTTAAAGGGGACATATTATGCAAATTTTCAGGTTCATACCTTTATTTCGAAGTTCTACTAGAATAGGTTTAAGCGTTTTAATGTTCAATAAACAATTTATTTTATCCAAACTGCATGGATTTGCAGCACCTCTATTCACCCCGTCTGAAACGCTCTGTTTTAGTTCCTGTCTCTTTAAGGCCCCCCCTCCCAACGAGCCCAGTTTGCTCTGATTGGTCAGCTGGCCAAACAAAGGGAATTTGCCTTCAGGCTTACCAAAACAGCATTTTCACAACATGGCGAAACCACCCAGCCTCCGCTCTGACTGGCTCTGGTTGAGGGCGTGCCAAACATTATTCAAATGTGTGACTTAGTGACGTAGATAAGTTATGGAAGAAAACGCTGGACTACAACCAAGGCGTTTCAGGTAGTTCAGTAGCAGTATTTTCTGTGAGAGAGTAACTCCCTTTGGCGTGGGCTATGGGCTTTGTAACTTTTCAGACCTTTTACATGCACAAAAAGCTATACAACATACTAAAGGAAAGGGAAAAACCCAAAAAGCATAATAGGGCCCCTTTAAAACAACTGTCAACTGTTTTTATATTAACGTATTATCAATACAGTTCCTCTGGTAGCACATTGTAATGTTTATGGGAGAATGAAAAATGGCGGTTCAGATAAGTCCTCTTGAAGTGTCAATATTTAACACTCATTTTGTAAGCCACTGGGTATGATCTCCCGCAAAACTGTGACAAATTGCTTTATGGCACAAGGAAGTGGCGTCACTAAATCACGAAGAGAT
The DNA here is from genome assembly GCA_026901105.3 of Galaxias olidus. Taxonomy (NCBI): domain Eukaryota; kingdom Metazoa; phylum Chordata; class Actinopteri; order Galaxiiformes; family Galaxiidae; genus Galaxias; species Galaxias olidus. The sequence goes on from JAPMUY010002345.1 coordinate 81,378, forward strand.
GCCCATACTTAAAGGGGCCATATTATGCAAATTTTCAGGTTCATACCTTTATTTAGGAGTTCTACAGGAATAGGTTTACGCATTTTTATGTTCAATAAACTATTTATTTTTTCTAAACTGCCTGAATCTGCAGCACCTCTATTCACCCTAGTCTGAGACGCTCCGTTTAAGCCCGTCTCTTTAACTTTTCAGACCTTTCACATGCACAAAAAGCTATATAACATACTAAAGGAAAGGGGAAAACCAGAAAAGCATAATAGGGCCCCTTTAAGGAGTATAGGTGTTGATCGTGCTAGCGATATGCAGCGACAGCAAGCATCCTGCACGTCTTTTTTGCGATGGTTAGGGACTAATTACACCAAGCAAACGGTAGGGGTCACCAACATCATTTCCAATAGAAAAACTGCCTCTAATAACTATAACGTCTCGCTTTTACATTTTCATTTCTGTCACTTTTGATGGAGCCATGCTATCAAATACTACTGGCTTACATACATTTTGCTAAGCTGGGCTACATTTATCTACCTAAATAACACATTTTTGGACATACAATCATAACATTGATATCGATATTCTCGTCTGATTAAGGATGAACATATCTTGTTTCCCAATTTTCGGTATGCTCTAGCTTGCATAATTCTTGAGAAAAAATAGATCTGAGTATAGTCAAACTAGACTGGTACCAAGGTGTTTTGTTATTCCAACTTACCTATGCTCAAAGTCACTGAGGAAATTGTCATAGAGCTAGTGGAAGAAAACAGAAAAAGTAAATATTATGAAAACCATTCCAACACAGAGCTTTTGACATTCACAGTTACCCAGTCGCCTGGGGCAACCAGTTTTGAGGCTATGACAACCATTCAATTTTAAGTGGTTGCCCATCTTGTGTCATGGATATTTTTCACTCCTTCACAGAAAATAACCATTTAAACAGAGAGATGGACACAGGCAATGATCAAGTACAATTTTATTAATGAGTACAGAGAGAACGTTTCTACACAGAGAAATAACTAGTCAGTGTAGTCTCTGCAATCTTATGTTTTTTGTGTGTTTATTTTAGAATTTTTGAATAATTTAAAACGTATCAAATGATTGTAAAATTGCAATAAACAATTATGATATTACATGTTAAAATAATATTTCCTTAACTAATGGCTCTTTTCATTTGCAAGTTCCATCTCACATGCGCTCTCATGTGTGCACTGCACAAGAAACACCTCCGGTCAGGTTAGCTAACTTACCAGAAATTCATTACATTTATTAATTATTATAAAATGGCCAAACAAGTACAATTATTTAGTTTTTGTAAAATTTACATTAAATAAAAAAAAATTGCTTTGTATTAATACAATACAATAATTTATTATACATATAAAGCAAGTAATAAATATGGCACAGCATTGTCTATTTGAGCAACCAAAACATGATTCATGGTAGCCCAGTTTGCCCACTTCAAAACCTTTGCATTGAGCCCTCACCAGCACAACACCAAATTAGAAATACCGTTGTGTGACTACCTGGATAAGGCCATCCCCGGTCTTGAAACAAGGATCTTTCACGAAATCCGTCAGCTTTAATGTCAACTGATGCCACAACCTGCGTGAAAAAAATAAATTAAAATCAATCTTGTCTCATACTTTCACCTAACTGATAGTGTGCAGTCAGGCCCGTCATTGCACAGAGACTTGGGTGGGGGAAATTGGAAGCTTTAAGTTAAGGTTGAAGTGAACGTTAGGCTACTGCTTATTTATCTTCGCTAAAGTAGCTAGCTTGCCCTTTGTTATTGATGCCAAGTATATAAATAACCTTGGTTTGGTTTTGCCCTGGCTTTTTAGGTAGCAAGGATATCCACAGAATGCACAGCCCTTTCCCCATTTTTGTAATACTTTTTATTCTTACTTAAGATAGACCAAACTTTTAAATTTCAAAGATATGTCCTCCTGTTTGAGACAAAGGTAAAACATTTTGAATGGCTTTTATTTAGAGTAATTTAGATATTTGTTTTAATATAAGGGTTTAATCCAAACTACCACTTAAATATGTTTTATTCATAATAAGCAGTGGCCCAAAATGCATTTGGAACAATATGAGTGTAATGTAAAAGGTATTGCAGACTAATAAGATGTACATATCAAAATTGCACACGGGCCATTTGGATAGGTTAGAGTTGTTTTGGAGAAGACACTAAAGCCTAAGTAACTTTTCTAGGCTTTCCTCGATTTGCACCAAATCACAAGGAAATTATATATTAAATTTCTACTGTCTAATCTTCCCAGAAGGTCTCAGTAAATACAATTTTGTACATAGCTTTTTCATTTGGTCATGATCACCAGGATGTACCTTTCATGAGATGTCAATATGCACATGGCCCTTGTAGATGAAACTATAATCAATTTATTTTGGGTATGTAGGCGAATTCCCCTAAAATTGAGTCGCCCCTCAGGGAACGCCGTTCTGCTACGTTTAAACTATGTACATTGTACAATGTCATGGAACGTAGCAAGTTGAGGACGAGCAAGTGTTGCCACTACCTCTGTATTCGGTTTGGCTTAAACTTAGTTGAACTGACTTTAAAATCGGAATGTCTAGTAGTCAGACACGATAACAAGGAATAAAACATTTATCTAACTATAGGTTGATTGACTTAGCAATGCCCGTAAAACACCACAACAAAAAAGTATCAACTTTAAATTATTTCAACCGGAAAGTTCTTCTACGCAATCTTTTTCACCACTGCACTGACTGATCTGATCTGTCCTCGCTATCCGAACTGCCTTGTAACCGTTAGCAAACTAGCTGTCAGTTTTTTACTCTATAACCAAATAAAGCTTAATCCTGTATATTTTTTAAAGCACGCTTTTTCCGTTGTGAATGTTAGCTAGCGGGTGTGACATAAACAGTATCCTTGGCATTGCATTGGTCAGCAAATGTGACTAAGATTGAACTGATGGCGCTACTGTCTGGTTAGCAGCAAGCTACGTACTACACTACTACTAGCTTGCATGACTCAGCGCCCGAAAGAGGGCGAAATGCTAGCTAACGTTAGGCTGGCAAGCTAGCAGGGTTGCCAATTTTACAATAACGGTAACGGGTATTTTACTTTTTGTTGTGTAATTCCTCCAGCATGTGCCATTCTGCCGCCATCTCTGGAGTTGAGCTATTGCTCTGCTGCTGCTTGAGGTACCCAGTGACATCTTTCATCGTTGAGACGAGAGGTTTTCCCAGCTAATATAAAAGCTTTGTTGCTAAACTATGTTGGCTTTTCGCAATCTTCTTCTTCGACTGGCACTACCGGTTACAGCAAAGGATGCTGGGGTTAGAATTTACTCAAAAATTTACCGTAAATTAGCAAATAAATAATATCATAGAATACACATTTGCTTGCATATTTGGTTAAATTTTGTTTGATAAATTTTCAGTCTGGTTAAGTAGCTTTCAAATTATTTAATGTAGATTATCATATATTTTAAATACATTCCAGGACACCCCAATCAAATAACGGATTTTGACCGGCTATGGCTTTTTGTGCTTTACGGGGATCTGATCCACCCGTATGATCACGACAGGGAGAAAGTAGGCCATACACATCGAAAACAAGGGAGAAATAAGCTGGCTTTAATTGCGTTTTCAAATAAAACTTGGCAGGCAATTTAGTTTCGTCTTTGATTATACTCTCAAAATGAAAACACGGTTCGCTTATTTAATGTTTTATTCGCGCTTGCATTAGGACCATCTTCAATGACTTCTCTCATGACCTCACTAGCGTTCAATTGCAGGAACTATCATTGTCTCAATAATCTTATTACAAAAAGATTTCTCACAAGTAAGATGATCTATCACAAATTAATTGTTTACTCTGGAGCAAGGCTTATTGTACTGGGATTATGTACTAAATTGTTAAGTAAAGTGAGACATGTATTGTTATGACAATCTTTCTTAGATCAAAAACCACGGGCATTAAGTAGCGCTCAGAACAAAAGTGATGTACCATATACAAATCAAAACAGAGGAGGGAAACGTAAAGTAGCCAAACAATACCCTCACAGGTAGGTCTGACGTTCTAGTACAAATAATTACAACAACCATAAAGGGATTTTCGATTGGCTAATTTAAGCGATTTAAGGCACACTTTTGCAGAACAGAGAAAAATAACTTTGTTGGTTTTAATCAGCATATAAAATTTTTGCCACACTAAAGAACTAGTGGTCCATGGTGGAATTTGATTAGAGGACTGTTCACTAGTGGCAATGGGAAAAGTTACAAACAACAGACAATTGAAGACATCGCTAAAGGAATCCGGGAGCAACACTACAAGAACATTGTTGTAATGGCTGGGGCTGGGATTAGCACTCCCAGTGGCATCCCAGACTTTAGGTAAGAATATACCAGCATTTATTTTTTTTAAAATGGATTACATGGAAAATCCAATTTATCTTTGAGTTGTCTCCGATCAAGCTCTTTCTTTTGCACTCACAGGTCACAAGGCAGTGGTCTTTATGACAATCTTCAGCAGTATGACCTGCCCTATGCTGAAGCCATATTTGAGATCAACTTTTTCCATCATAACCCAAAACCTTTTTTTGCTCTAGCTAAAGAGCTGTATCCAGGAAATTACCGACCTAACCTGACACATTACTTTGTGCAACTTCTACATGAAAACGGTCAGCTTCTGAGGATGTACACACAAAATATTGATGGGTTGGAGAGATGTAAGTTGACTTCCTGTCATTACAAAACACATTGTTTAATGTAGATAATTACTTTTACAAATTTTTTTGATGCTGTGGATGTTTGCATTTAGTGGCTGGGATCCCGCCTAAGATGCTAGTTGAGGCACATGGAACTTTTTCTACTGCTACTTGCACTGTTTGTCAAAGCGTTTATGAGGGAGACGACTTGCGTGTGAGTTGTTCATGTGTTTATCTTTGCACAAGTTAGAAGTGTTCTATTTTTAAGATGCTGTTTGTGTCTTGTGTTAGCAATATTACCAGCATTAATACATTTATTTTTTCTGCTTGTCTTAATGGGTACAGTAGGCCTATCGTTCGAGCCTTTTTATAGTATGGATAGTTTTATTAGTTTGTTATTAACCAGACTATCTGCATCTGTCAAGAGTTTCTACTGTTGTTTTTTGTTTTCTTCTCAACAGCCAGTACTGCTGTTTTGTGTGATAGTTTGGGAAGGACAATGTTTAAACTAACATGCAATTAGCAATACATTTTAGCTTAAGTCTTACTTCAAGTCTAACGTATTTTCTTTCTCTCAAATTTTGAAGCCAGATGTGATGAAGGGAACAGTCCCTAAGTGCCCTACCTGTAAGGGAATTATAAAGCCAGATATAGTCTTCTTTGGTGAGGAGCTTCCAAAGCATTTCTTTAAATACCTCAAAGACTTTCCAAGGGCAGACCTTCTTATTATCATGGGGACTTCTCTTGAGGTGAGGACCTTTGCAGACCCCTCATTAAGTGAAGTGGTGTTCTTATTAGAAATCATAAACATTATGTAAACATCTCAAAGGCAAAGCATACGGACGATTAATATACTGGCATTGTGGTTTTTGGTATAAAATGAAGAAGAATGTGATGGTCCTGGGGAGCAAACCAATCTTAATTGATGGAAAAATAAAGAAGTTGTATTGCCCATTTTAATATCTTGCCCTTCCTGATTGATTCCTCTATTGCGGTCAAATTAAATAGGAGTGTCACCCTCACAGAAGTTAGAGTAATTGCATACATTATCACTTAACTATTAGAAATAGCAATGGAATACAAATGGGTGATTGGTAGATCTACTACTTTATGTCTTAGTTAACATGAAGTGTACTGTTCAGCTATTGGTTTGTTAAACCATTATTTACAGCTCTTCCACTTTTGAACTGTAGGTAGAGCCCTTTGCCAGTCTAGCGGGGGCGGTACGCAAGTCTATTCCACGACTCCTGATAAACAGGGACGTGGTTGGACCTTTTGCCTGGGGCACCCCAAGACCCAATGATGTAGTGCATCAGGGTGATGTGATCAGTGGGGTACGCGCTCTTACCGATACCCTTGGCTGGACCCAGAAGTTGGAGGCACTGTTGGCTGATAGTGCTGAGAAGGTGGGTTATATTTAACTAATTTAGTTTCAACCATGTATTAAACATACAGATCAAAAGGCAGGTTTTGTCTTTCTCTCTATTTCTCTTCTCCGCAGGGTAAAAAGTAAAAGGAGGAGAGTTACCTGTTCACCTAATTTCAGCACCAAAGGCGTAAACCTCTCTAATATCATGAATTTGGCAAGGACTAAACAATAAAGCTGAATCCCCTTTACTTGGTAGCAGGTTTCACTTGTAATGGTTTTTAATACTACAAAAACTTACAATGCTTATAAATAGAAACGAGACATCACAATCCACTCAAACTGTAAATAAAATGTGATACACAAAAGCTTTTGACTGAATGGTTATTGAGAATATGGTATGAATTATTGATTGAAGTGAATCACAGCAATATAAAAATGATCTGCCTATGAAATCCAGCATAGAGAGCCAGAACATCGATGACAGGACCATGGCCAAGTTAGGACTTTTAACAAAATAATAACAAAAGCACTCACTGACTGGGGCATGCAAATCCCTTGGAGACTCTTTTCTTTGTTTAAATCTTTTCTCATATTTCACTTGCACATACCCCTAATATCTTTCCAAAAGCCATTGGTTAGAATTGTTGATAATGGACGCCAATCAGAACGCCTTGTTTTTTTTCTAAGCAAAGGGATTATACTGGTAGGAACTTTTTTAAAGCAACTCAGAATTAATGGACGTTTGTCTGCAATTACTGAAGTTGGGCAAAGTTTTCCTCTGTGAGACATTTTGGAACTAAAAAGATCGTTTCAGTTGATCATCATGCCTCAAAAATGGCAATAGTTATCTACAGTAATTTTGTTGATGAAAGGTGGAATTATTGTGAGCAATTCAAATTTACCGAATAATCAATGAACCTGAAACTGCAGTTTATAACAAACTCTGAAAGTACTATTTCCCTTTCGTGCAGCTAGGTATTTGGTTAATTAATTCACTTGGATAAAGGTATGAAGCTATTGGCCTTGTTGCAGTCCAGCTAAACAAGTTCAGAATGGTACTTATTTATTTTATCAATCTCTGAATCCAAGTGTAATTATGAATAATTAATTAGAAGGTAACAAATTGAACATAGTATGAACATACTATACTCAGTGCCACTTTATGAGGTAATGTTAGTCCAAATGGCCAAATGGCATCATATGGCTAACACTCAACATATTATGCATGCAAACATGGTTAAGACATTCAGCTGTTGGTCATGGTATATGTGCTCTCGTTAGTCATGTTGGTTCCAGGATCTCAATAACTGCTGACCTTCTTGGATTTCTTGCATTAACATTTCTATCGTTTACTGAAAATGATGTTAACAAACAAAAAAACATTCCCTGAATGGCTGTTTTCCCGCCAAAAACACCTTTTTGAGATACACCAGAACTGGCGGAAGGGCCGCAATATATAATTAACCAGTCTTTACAATAGTAGTGTGCAGAAGGGAAACTCTAAAGGGCAATTTTCAGAGATGACCTCAGTTTAGAACAGTTCGTAACTACCCAGACATTGAGCGTTTTAGTCCACTTATAAAATCTATTGAGGAACATTGTGAATTTGCTAAATATGCTTTCTTTTGGACATGATTGACGCTCATGATTTTGAAAATATATTGTTTATTTATTCTTTAGTGGATATATTTCCACTTAAAATGTGGATATGGCACTCTCATACATGAACAAACATACATACTGCTTCATAAAGAGGGGCAGGAAAATGGCAAAACAATAAATAAACACAGCAATGTATAATGATAGAATACAATTGAATCAAGTTGTATAACATCATGATTACTTAAGATTAAGATGTAGTCATGTTATTGTCATGATAATGCACTAGAAAACTATAATAATCCTAAAATAGACTTGTGTGTTCCAACAAAACCATTTATATCTGTTGTGTAAAAATGAAATGCCCTTGTCTTTAAGGATATCCAAAGAAATTAAGATAGTAATACGTTTACGATAACCAATCTAGATCATGCTTAATTTTATAAATGGTTGGCTGCATTGTGTTCTAAATTTAAACAAAACTGATCAAAATATTTGTTTTTCAAAGTTAAATGTTTATTATATTTTAGGTTTTGGTTAAATTGTTCAGGAACATAATGCCATCCTTCCGCGATAACACCAGACTGACCATGTAATGACAGGGATTTGATAAATAAATAAAAAAACCTGGCTATACTTAATTGAAAAAAAAAGGTTTTTCTTTACATCTAAGGAATCTGTAATTGTACTATTATACTGTCTGTACAACTGATTTTAGTGTGGGATTGTATTCACAAAGTATTAATAAAATCCTAGAATCCCTAAAAAGAGCATTACTTTGTTGCATGTCAGAGACTAGTTACACATGGCAATCAAACTGCATTGTAATATTATTCAACTCAAATGGTTTCAGTTTATTGTCTCAATATAAAAAGCATAGACTAAGTTTGATGTTGCTGACTTTTCTTACATTTTATTCAGGGATGAAAATATTGGAATGTATTGAATCTACTGGCAAAACCCCACAACAACCAGAGGCGTTGTGCCCATTCACACAGACGGGGAACATGCCCCCTCAATTGTTTGAGACAATGGTTTGAAATCAAATCAGTTTACCCAAAAGGGGCATATTGTAAATGGAGTTGTGAAACCATGCCACCTCAAAATAATTGGGTGCATGATGCCTCTAACAATAACCATATATATATCTACCTCCACTAAAAGCCCATTTCATAACGTTTAGTTATAGGAGCAGTTTAAATGACTGGCTTTGGCACAAAATGCATTTTTTAGATGTTACTCTAAATGAAGTTGCAACAATAATACCTTGGCAAAACGTTTTGAAAGCTACCTGCCTAGGATTTTTCTGAATTGGACAGCCTACTACCTTCTTGTGTTACACTACAGCACTCTCCAGAAACAATGGCACCCGTCATAAACATTTGTAAAAAAAGGCTTTGAAAATGTTTTGGATTTTAAGCTAACCTCTCACTTAAAGCCACAATAGGCAACTTTTTTGTATTAACCGTATTATCAATACCTTTCTACAGTTTGAACATTGTAACGTCTATGGAAGAATAAAAAAATCGCCATTCGGATCGGTCTTCTTGAAGTCTCAATATTCAATAGAGAAGTTGTCTGATGCCAGGTGCGAATTCCCGCGAAACTCTAACGATTTGCTTTACGGCACAAGGAAAGTAAGAGATGCCCATACTTGGAGTATAGTCGTTGACCGTTGATATGCAGTGACCACGAGCATTCTGCGGGTCTTCTTTGTGACGGTTGGGGAAAATAATTACAGCAAGCAAGCTGAAGAGGCAGCCAAACTATCTCTTATAAGAAACTACCTACAGCTGCTTTAAGTACAAATGTTCACAGGGAAAATTATTGATTTTATTTTAAAAAGTATTGTTCTCAAAATCATCTTTCTCTTAATTGCTTTCATCCAAATGCGGGCCTCGGTATATTCCCATTGCTATCTTCAGTGCAGTTTTAAAGAACTCTTAAATACTGATTTGTGAATTTCTGTTTTTACAACTGCCTAAATATGAAATAGCACAAATGGCCAAACGTATCCATCAAATTGGGTAAGATTAAGGAAGCCCAAAGGGCTGTTGACTGGCATATCTTCACTAATAAGCAATGGATTCACAGATTTAAAACTGCTGGTATTGTAGAGAAATAGACATGGAATGTATTATATCCATATGCAGAACGAGAGGGTTATCAAATCCCAAAAATAACTACCAGGAGTTTGGTAAAAGTCACTTAGGGGGGTCCTATTTTGCAAATTTTCAGGTTCATACCTTAATTTAGGAGTTCTACTAGAATAGGTTTACGCATTTTAATGTTCAATAAACAATTAATTTTTTCTAAACTGCCTGGATCTGCAGCACCTGTATTCACCCTGTCTGAAATGCTCAGTTTTGTCCCTTTAAGGCCTCCCTTCCTGACAAGCCCAGTCTACTCTGATTGGTCAGCTGGCCAAACAAAGGGAATTTGCCTTCGCGCTTACCAAAACAGCGTTTTCTCGACATGGCAAAACCACCCGGCCTCCGCTCTGACTGGCTCTGATTGAGGGAGTGCCAAACATTATTCAAATGTGTGACTTAGTGACGTAGATAAGTTATGGAAGAAAACGCTGGACTACAAACGAGGCGTTTCAGGTAGTTCAGGAGCAGTGTTTTCTGTGAGAGAGTAGTTCCCTTTGGCGTGGGCTATGGGCTTTGTAACTTTTCAGACCTTTTACATGCACAAAAAAGCTATATAACATACAAAGGAAAGGGAAAACACCAAAAAGCATAATAGGGCCCCTTTAACTTTGCGTTGAGCAAGGGACATATTGCCAGATGAGACACAGCAATACCAAAGGTGTGTTTGGCATAAAAGAGGATTGTTTATGCAAAAAATATTTGATTGAGAATTGAGATTAAATTATGCAGGTGGATTTGTGATGTTGGGCTATTTTATTTTCTAAGACCTAGAAGTCTTGTTGTATGATAGACTCAGCCTGGTACCAGAGGAGGAAGGTTAGTATCTAGCAGCCTTTTTGAGAAGGTTAAAACTAGGTATTTTTCCAAAAGGGCTATTCTCCAAAGGCAGCACGGTGGCTCGGTGGTTAGCACTGTTGCCTCACAGCAAGAAGGTCTTGGGTTCAATCCCCACCTGACCCAAGGGCGTTTCTGTGTGGAATTTGCGTGGGTTTCCTCCGGGTACTCCGGTTTCCTCCCACAGTCCAAAAACATGCACAGTAGGCTAATTGGCTGTTCCAAATTGCCCCTAGGTGTGAGTGTGAGTGTGAATGTGAATGTGAGTTGTTGTCTGTCCCTATGTGTCGGCCCTGTGATAGACTGGCGACCTGTCCAGGGTGTACCCTGCCTCTCGCCCTTGTCCGCTGGGATAGGCTCCAGCCCCCCCGTGACCCTGTACAGGATAAGCGGTAAAGCCGATGGATGGATATTCTCCAAATGATATCTTCAAATCCACACAAAAATTGTTTACTGACCACAGACATTTCTGCAGTGGCTATCCTGGTCCCGACAGAAAGACCACTGAAATTATGTGGAGTGAGCTGAATATGTCCAAACAAAAACAAGGACCAAGTACTGTAAAGGATTTTAAGAAATTCTTTAAGGAAGACTGTTTTCATATACCTTTCTATGTGTTATTCCACCCCATCAAGCATGTTCAGTGAAGTTGCAGTTCTGTTACCTGGGTGGAGGGAATGTACTAAAAGAAAATAAAAGTTTTGAAGAAAAAGGGAATATTCTTTGAAGAAGTTCAACCCAGTGAAAAATTCTTGAAATAATCAGTGTAAAATCATGTGAATAAATGGAATTTTTTTTCCCCAATGTTATTTTTTAAATGTTTTACCAAGGGCACCAAAATCTCCAGATGCATCTGAGAATAGGTGTTATAATGTTGACATTACCGCAGCATTATAGATGCAAGTCTTTAGTAAAGTAGCACCATAGCGTGCTTCTGCAGTGGCATAACAGTTTGTTAAGACTCCATAATCATCACTAGGTGAGTTGAACGAAATCCGAGTCCTGATACAGAAACTGTATGCTCCATGTTCAGTCCTTCTTAGCTCGAGCAGCTGAACCATTGTCTATTAGTTCATTGCCTGGCCCACTAAAGGCTAATGCCAGCAACAACTATTTAGAGACTTTTTAAAGAACTTCCTGAATTCTGTGTTGAAAACTGTGTAAATGATGGGGTTGAGGGCGCTGTTGACATAGCCCAGCCAGGTGACTGTGCTCATCAGACTGGGTGGGATATAACAGGTCTCACACACAGCCCGGGACGTGTGAACCACAAAAAATGGTGTCCAGCAGAATAAGAAGCAACCTGAATGAAAGAATTATCAAGAAAAACACAGAAAGTTTGAACAAACTGAAAACACATTGTTTGAAAATACAGTGAAGATACAGATCAAAATAATCTGTAGCTCAGTAAATAATATGGATGTAGTATTTTTGGTTTGTTAGCCTGTGTCAGAACCAATGATATGGCACAACTCGTTTCTGTTAACACCATTGGTAAACTTAACACACAAAATAAATCTTATTTGGAACGAATCGTCTGTGCAAGAGAAAGAACCTGCACCATTATCACTGATAATGTAAAGAGACGATGGAGTGCTACATAATAAGTGGATTGAAAGCTTAAATCTATACTTAGACTGTGAGAGATGGTCAGCCAAAAGTGACACATTCATCCCTCCCCTTAGATCGGCCTGTATCTCTCAGTGTAACCTTCAATAAATGCCAAGCTTTAGCCTTTCACTTGCCTCAAAGGTATCTTTATTATGGAGTCAAGCTGTCAAGTAGTAGATTAAGAATGGTTTACTAGGAATAGAATAAAAGTAACATAGATCCAAATTCAACTGAGAGATTTGAAAGCTTAAAGAGCTTGTATATTATATTACTGTACCTCACTTTGAACAGGTACTCAAAACAGGTACTTTGTTTTGAGACCATAGATGCTTCACTGAATTTTCAATATTCACCAAGCACATTTTATTTTATCGAAATGGTTTAGGCTGTATTTCTGTAATGATGGGTATGAATGTTTGCTTCTATACTATCATATAATCAAGATTAAAAAAAAAAAGTAAAGTATGAAAAGGATAAAGTTGTCTAAGGACGCATAAAGTTACACCACTTTTACGGTTGAAGATGAAATGTGTTAAACAGTCAACCTCTCAATTCCAACTGAAGTTCATGAAAAATTTACCTTTTCAGCCTGACACTAAGAAAATGAGTCTACCAACTAAAATTATTTATGAATGCTGATGCTGTGGGCAAAAAAAAAGTGAATTAAATGAAAGAGAATCCAGTGTTCAAAGATAATGGCGGACAGGATTCATTTAATGACATCCTACAGCCTTCTGCAAGCCAATGCGTCAATTTGGTCTTCCCACAAATAAAAAAAAGAACTTCTTAAAAATACAGTTCTTTAAATCCAAAAAGAAAATAAGATAATACTATTTTTTAACTAAATTGTTTAATGTGTTACACCGTGCAGTTTTTTCTCTTATCAACTGGAGCAAGCCTTGCCTCTTGTCCTATACCTGTAGCACATATAACGTAAGAATAGTAGTAAATATAAAATTCACCTGTAACGTGCATTATTTGGGTCACTGTAAAGTGATATACAGCAATACATTTCTTTTTACTTACCCACCACAACAGGTAGAACCCTCATAGCTTTTCTTTCCCTGCCATTAATTTTTGCCCTCTTTTTCCGAGGTGGCTGCTGGTTGTAGGACGTAAGCTCTGGGTAAGCCACTGTTGGAATGGAGTTTTCTCTGTATTGTCGAGGGAAAGGGCAATCTGGTGGTGTGAAGTCTTCCAACTCCTCCAGTCGGGCCTGGGCCAAGTCTCTCTCAATGATCTTGGGTAGGGGCATGAGGAGTGGGATTGGGCCTTCAGCAGGCATAGCAGTGGCAGTGGCTGCATGCTGGAGCTTCCGGCAGGCCTGGATGCTGTTTTTTAGTTTGGCCTTACGGGCCTCCTCCCATCGCCGGAGACCCCGGAACATTCCAAAGTACAGTAGAAGCATGATAGGGCAGGGAATGAAGAAGGAGCATACAGAAGAGTAAATTACATAGTTGTTGTCCTCAAGTTTGCACTCGCTGGGGTCGCGATTGGGGACGCGGTTAATACCAAACATGACAGGTGAAGCCACGGCCAAGGCCAGAAGCCAGGTGGCGGACAGCAGTACAATTTGGCGGTGGTCCACATGTTTGCGGTTGTAGTTGAGAGGGATGGAGACAGCAATGAACCTGTGGGGAAGATGTGACCAATGATTTAGAGACCGTTAAGTAGTAGTGAGAGGCCATACACTTATTTAATTTATTTATTTATAATTTTGGTGTTCCTGTGATATAGGGTCAAGAATAACCATTTTACTATTGCACTGGCTTAACAAGTAACACTTTTTTTAAGTTAAGATAATCAAATACATGTAGTGTAGTACAAGTTATGACACTTTTTTAAGACAGACAATTTGAGTGACATTATTTCAACACTTTGACATAATACCGGATGGGGCCATGCTGTTTGTAGATTATGAGTATATTTAATACATGCCATCTATGTTGACTAATAAATGAAGACTAGAGAGGTAGACATATAACAAAGGAAAAGGCAGGCAGACAGACTGACCTATCAACACTGATGGCGCAAAGATTGAATATGGAGGCTGTGCACAGCATCACATCCATGGTCATCAGACCGTCACACACCAGCATATTCAAAGACCAGACTCCTCCCTGGAACTACAGAGACAAATGAACACACATTATGGCATACACACAGACAAAGATACAGATCTGCTCAATCTTGGGTCCAGTGCCAATATGGTTTCATTGTAAGTTCAGTATGTATCAAGTTGCAACATGCATTAGGTTTTCATGCATGGCCTTCTTCAGCCATCTAATTGTTATATAGTAAACTGCAGGTATCCTGCATCATTTATTGGTATAGACGGTGTCTATCAGTACTCAATAGATTAACACAATTTTCATGTAACAAGACAAGTGTCAGAAATATAGAGGATTTATAAGGTCAGACTTATTATTAGGATTTATGAAACTTTACTGTTTTATAGATCTCAGCAATTTAAATACACTTACACTGTACTAAATGTTTACATTACAATGCAATGTTCTGTACTTTGTGTTGGGGCACTTTCAGATTAAGATTTAAGCATCTCCCCGTGACGCACGTAATTCGATTAGGCCATATAAAACGTCTGACCTTTACCTTTGATATAGCCAAATAAGCAGATGGGGGAAAATTATGTTATGGAACTGGATGTTCTTTCATGTGTGGGTTTTTTGTGTGGTTTGTTTGTGTTTTAACGTAGGTGATTTTGAAATAGGCTTTTCAATATATAACGCATAAAACTAAACCGCTTGGTTGGGTCTTATCTGTCCATCATTTCTAGGGGCCATTTATAAACGGTGGTATATATTGGCAAGTAAACCAGGCTTAATGACCTGCCCTGTAGGCTACTGGCATGGCACGGAAGAAATCAGCGCCATATAATCTTTGCACAGGCATGGTTAATTCCTCTGTGAGCTTAACAATTATGGTACAAGCCACTTACCTCTGCGTAGACAAATAAAGGTAGAACCAGCACGGCCAACAGTAGGTCCGCAACAGCCAGACTGACAATAAAGTAGTTTGTAGTAGTTTTCAAAGCTTTCTCCATGTAAACACTAAGGCACACAAGCACATTCCCACCAATTATTACAATGATAAGCAATATTCCAAACAAGAGAGCGGGAAAGTTGTAGTTCGTAACAACTGACGCTGTTTTGTTAAAGTTTGTGTTGTTGTCCGACATGCTTGTTGCCCTTCTCGCTCCCAACACAGAATAACAAATTCCCTCCAGAGCACCTTGTCCGTGCGGGAACTGGGAGTTTTCTCATGCATTAGCTCCAGTATTATTGAAATATAGGTTGCCGATTAGGACTACAGGTTGCCGTTGCGTACATCACTAGGTTTGCTGAAGTAACCTAAAGTATGTCGCAAGCCCTTTGAGACTCATCCACAACTGACGCGACGGATCAGCACCAAGATAAACTGACAGTGCCAAGGGGCAAACCTACTACTCAGGGCGCTTCAACGTGCTCTCAAATTCCATGGCCGTTTAATAGGCTAATTGAAAAACAAACCAGACAACATATAATTCTACCTATTTATGATAAATAAATATCCTAAACTACGGTTTAACAGTTAAATATTACATAAATATTATGTAACTATTCATGACTGATCCAGGGTAACAGGAACCCCGTTTCGGCTGGTTTATCATGGGTTGGCTAAAGACCGAGTCCAGGATTCAGAGGGACAGTTAATTTGTGGTTAAGAAAGTTTCAGTTATATCTTGATAGACAAATAATGCCCGAATAGCATCTTTGCATTTGTACAATTTGTTTCAGTCTAGTTAACTCCATGTGTGTGTGTGTGTGTGTGTGTGTGTGTGTGTGTGTGTGTGTGTGTGTGTGTGTGTGTGTGTGTGTGTGTGTGTGTGTGTGTGTGTGTGTGTGTGTGTGTGTGTGTGTGTGTGTCTGTGTGTGTTTCAAATTGTAACCTCTCCTTAATATATAATCTAAAGATTTAAGGACACCAACCCTCTTGGCTGGCCTATTTAACCAACTGTAACGACAAAAGTACTTGTGCGTAAAATTATGTAATACTTGTTTCAAGCACAGGTTACCTTTGAACAATAACCCACATGTTTGTGCGTATTTCCCTCTATAGTTTCGCTCCAACAGAAAACCTTTCCACACAGTGACCACAATTCACAGCCTATATTGCAGCTGATACGTTTTTAAATCCTGTTCACTGTAGTTTAATAATAAAGGCATTTGCATTGACTGCTCTTATGGCATGAATATGATTAAGTAAATCATCTACAATTAGCTTCTAACACACACTCGGCTAAAGCCCAGGGCGGGACTGTTGGAAGGAAGCGTCTGTTGTCTCATAAGGAACTTAAAGACAAACACTTGAGAATTACAGCGCAGATGTTCAGCTTTCACCGGTTTTTCGCGAGGAATGTATAAATTACAATTTTAACCATTTTGGGGTCTGCTTCGCTGAAAAGATCTTAAAGAGATAATCATGTTAAAATACCGCAACAGTTATTATGGTGATTATGATAATATGATGATATGAGGGCAGGAAAGCTGCAACAAGATTGCATGCCTTTGCTTATTGTGCAAATAAGTGCAAACCAATAGTGCACTGGTTTGAATAAAAACTACTTTATTAAAATGGTTTACAGACAGGGGACAGCCTGTTATAATAGCAAATCATTATTCCTACAGTGATAATCAGTATACTCATGGTGGCACAACATCCCTTTGAGTTGCACATATGGGCATGCATTCACTGAAGTCCAACCCATATATTGTACAGACTTCTCTTATTTAACCTTTCCCCTACCTCATATTGATTTTAAAGCTGGAACGAGAGGCCATTTCACTCTAATTCAAATCGAATGTCTGTTAATGTTGTGAGACCATGTCCAATGGAACATTTTGCAATTGATGAAAAATACAAGAATACAATTACATTAAAGAACTTAGACGCACACAATCACAATAACCCCCCTACCCCAACACACACAATAGTTTGTATTATGAGTAGTGAGTAGTCAAGGAGCAAGTGTGGTGCTGTGATTTAGAGGTGAGATGATGAGAGAATAAATTGGTTAACATGAGTCAAATATAGGAATTCCTGGAATAAGAAATGAATTGAAAAAATATCCTCCTTTTAAACCACCCATGGTGTTTTCTTTAACATATCTGATGTTACTGCTGTAATTGAATGGCAGTATTGGAGGATTAGTTTATGCTGGGAACTGCAGAACTAGATAATACTTTGCCTTTCATTTTAAAATCAGGAAATTACCTGTAGAGTAACTCATTGGACTCTAAACGTAATGAAAACATTGGCATGGAGAGTTTACTGATTTGTGCTACAATAAACTTTAGATCCCTGTAAAACTAATATTACAAAGAAGGGGAGCTCTATGATAATTGAAAACATTTTGAGCAAACATTAGCGTCTGCTACATCAAAGCGACTTTCTCTTTGGTGTAGGCTATACTAAACAATGGACTGTATGTTCAAATTCTGTATTATCACAAGACATCTGCATGGTAGTTGTAATGAAGTGAGCAAAGTTTTCACTGCAAAGGCCTTTATGGAAAGATAATATTGTATGAAAAATGAAGGTCTGTCACTCACAACTCACACATTCCCTGTCTTTTCTCCATACACTATTTCAACCTTTCTAGACATGAAGCAAAAACTCTTAATGGAAGTGGAAATTGGATTTAAGACACACACACACTCATCTGGTTTACAAACCTTTTTGGAACTCAAACCATTGCTCTATGAACCATGATATTTGGCTATGTAAACATAATTGAGTTGCAAACTCATACATGGAGACAGAAAGCTACAACTGGCAGCACTTCCCTCAGGCATCATCAAGTAAATATGTTAACAACCATACCCATTCCTTTTTAGGTTGTACTGTGTAACAGCCCAATAATAGAGCTTTAGCGTATGTTATACGGCTTGCAATACCATTGTTTGGCCTACAACTTTTCATGGCTTTTACTTTAATGTCCTATGGTTATGTTCAGGTGAGGGTTTGACTAATCAAAAAAGATTAATAGATGTGGAAATAATTTGATTGGATGGCCTTGAGCTGTGCGATCTAAAAAACTGTTGTTTTACTCTGTGTCCTGTCCTCCAAGCAAGTCTGCAGTCACACCTTGAAAAACTCTCAATGATTTTAGTTTGGGTACATATACCTTATGTATCCTCTTATATATATCTATATATATCTATATCTATATCTATATCTATCTGTATATCTCTCTCTATATATATATATATATGTATATAAAGTATATATATATATATTTAAATATTTACAGTATATATATAAATATATATATATATATATGTAAATATATGTATATATACATATATAGTATATATATATATATAGATATATTTATATATCTATATATATATATATGTATGTATATATATAAATATATAAAAAATCATGCATAAGGTTTGAATAATGACAACTATTGTTAAAGCACATTCCTTGGTTTCATGAATGGCGTCAACCATGTGTGCTCTTTTTCAACAATTGATTACTCATTATTAATATTATTAGAATTATTCATCACTCTGTTGCATTGAATATCTCACAAGTGGTAATGAATCTAATACTCATATTTCCATGAGTTCAT
Organism: Galaxias olidus; assembly: GCA_026901105.3. Lineage (NCBI taxonomy): Eukaryota > Metazoa > Chordata > Actinopteri > Galaxiiformes > Galaxiidae > Galaxias > Galaxias olidus. Next base: position 100,272 of record JAPMUY010002345.1, read on the forward strand.
TGTTATTTATTTGCCCGTTAAAGGATTGTGTGTAGAGTGCCAGGTGAATCGCCACTAACTTGGTGGGGTTCAGCGGAGTATAGGCCAGGGCTAATTCCTCCTGAGATTATTAGAGATCTACTTACTGGAATTCCTCTCTCAGCTATGAATGCAACCAAGCTGTGAACCCAAGTCATAACAGGTGGAATACAGAAGTTATAGAGCAAAACTTCAAACTCTCTTGCTGTTGCTAATTTGCATCCCACACTATCTTAAAGATTAACATTTCATATCCTGACAGCTTTTCCCTTTTTTATGAAAGTTGTTAGTGTAAAGATAAACTTGTCCTTTTGCCAGTGTGTGATAGTATGGCAAATTCATATGTGCAAAAGATAAGGTTAGAAACTAAACTGGATGCCAACTGAATTTTTATGGAACAAAACAGGCAGACGGACATACAGTAAATTGTGTTTATTAAAATATGTTAGTATACGATCTCACTGTAAAAAAAAGTTTCTATATATTTTTTTTCAAACTCGGCTAAATTAGAACATTTGCAAGTCTTATATTTGATGCATCTATGTTGCTCTTTATTGGACTTTCCCTATTATTGATACCAAAGGTGCCAAATATCCAAATGACATACTGGCCAACAAGCTTGTGCTGAATAGTTCACACGGCTGACCTGCTCTCTGCCTACGTTCTTAAGCAGCTATTGTAGATTAGCACTCTGGCAGGAATAAGACTGCTCAATCTCTTTGGCTCTAAACAGGGGTATCTGAATTCTGCTCTCAGTGCTCAACGTAGCAAGTCTTGGCTTTTTCCATGTGTGTTTCTATTTGAGGGGTAATCTAGGTCTGGTTTATGCTATGAACACAAAAGTGGTATGAATGTATCAGGGTCTACTTCCTATCACAATCAATGAATGATAATATAAGTGAATCCATAATGCAATGAGGGTTATCAGGCTACCTGCTCAATGCCTTACTTGGAAAGTATAGATGTTTTGTAACACTTACTCACCTGTTACAGCTATTGATTAATGATAATTGAATGAAATTAATTGCATTTGCCTCTTATTTGCTGATTTTTCCAACAATATCTTTATAAAACAGTTTTAGCGCCATTTGAACTCGATTATTACACATAGTGGAAGGGGTCATTTTCATTGCATTGACATTATTTAAGTAGCTGTGATTGATCACAGCATGCTTGTATAAAATGACTGTATGATGCCCTCTACTGGTTATACAATGTAACATACATATGGCACACATATCCATCTCCCAATGCACTGTATTTTTTTGGAGAGATTGTTGCACAATTGTTTAAATGTAACTGTTGAAGTTTGATTACAAAAAATAGATGAACCTTCATCTGCATATGTTTTTGATGACCAAAATGAATCATTAAATGTAGAGTCTGCACAATTGTATTTTTCTCAGTTTGATAATAAAAAATGCATGATTTTAATTGTTTTGATCTATGGTAAATTGTTTATAACATGGTTCAAGAAAGTGCAACTAAAAGTATATTTTGTTAGGAAAATACATTTAACTCAAACCCACGCATTTGTTTAAGCTAAACAATGTATAAGTGTCTCGAGCCAAATGCTGAGTGCATGCGGCATGTCATTAGCAGGGTATCTACAGCACAATGCGTGTGCTTCATGTGAAACCATGACACTTTGTGTTCGTTGTTCCCACATAGAAAACAGGGGGTAGCTTGATAGTGTGTGCATGTATGTACGTGTGAGTGTGTGTGAGGATGGGGGTGTGGTTGGGTAGGGGGGTGTGGCCGGGTATAGGTTTGTATGTGTTCTGGTGCTTGTGTGAGGTGGAGACATAGAACATAAAATAGAGGGTGTGTATGTGAGTGTGTGAATGCCACTACGCACCAGTGAAGCAATTCATGTGTCCAAATATCTACCAGTGGATGGGCCTATACCATCATTCCCAAGTCAAACATTTTAAATAGGATGGAGGATCGAGAGAGAATGGAGTTGGATAGGCAGTTGTTATTAGAAAACTGTAGAAGGTAAATTGACGAGACTGTTTTCACCACTAAATTGAAGGTCATACTCACTGTTTGGGTAGATTCTCCACACTGTTTTGATCATTAAGTCACAAAATAAATAACAACCATTTATTATAATAACATTCCATAGTTATAAAGTTGATGCTTCTAACATCTTACAAAGGTCAGATGCAGTGGCATTCCTTCATTCCCCCAGAGCTGGAGCAAGGGCATCAACACAAAATGTTTCCTCTGACTAAAACATATGCAAGTATTTTGTAGGAGGCTGCAGTTCACTGTTGGCAAGCTCTTTAGGCAATAAAGTGAATGTAAGATGAAGTCACAAACATTGCAACTGTAGTTGACTCCCACTTGCCAAGCAACACAGTCAGTGCTTTATGCAGAGAAGTACCAGCTGGTACCACGGTCTCCCTCATCCTCCAGACTTCATTTGTTGGTGCGTTTGAAATTGGGACATGGAACTGAAAAATTGCCGCAAATCTGTGCATTATTTATTGGGTTGTTTGTTTGCTTGCTCCTACTATACCACTTGTTCAGCTGATAAACGTGAGTAGTTTTTATTTTTATGTTGTTGAGAAAGCTTTCGGCTTGTAAAGAAGTGTAATAGATGATGTTATAATGGATGCTTGTTACAATGTTGAGTAGGCATTGTGAATGTACGTGAACATTGGAACATTGGAATTTCATCAGTCCTTTGAGTCCTTTGAACAGCCCCTCTCATTATACAATTTGGGTTCATTGCACCTAACATTTTACTGTGACAGTTTGGCAGACAAAATGCACTGGGGCCTTCCCACCAAACAAACCATAAACACTAGAACTTAGTACACACTTGATGTTCTGATGTTTGGATGCAGTGTTTTCACTTCGCTCTTATTTCCCATAGTTTGTACAGTTTCACCGGACCCTGTTTTTATACCAGAAAACAGCACCATTGACATCCTTATTGCTAAAATCAACTCTAGTAGCGATGTCACTCTGACTATAATAGAGAACCCTGAGGATGTGTTCTATCTGAGGGGAAATGAACTTATGGCAAAAAAAGGACTGGACTATGAGGTAATAATCATAATTTTTTTTTTTAATTTCTTTATCAAACTAAATGTAAAAACAATGTATCAAATTGAAACCAGTATGTTCTAATTTTCCAAACTATTTCAACTTAACTGGCATAGTGGCAAGTTGCTAACTTGGTAGGCCTACAAATAAAAAAGCTGATCCTAGCCATTGCCACTATATTCAAATAAAGTCTTTACTTTAATAATTTATACTACACAAAATTTCAAACAAATTATTAAGAAAACACAGGGCATTTACTGGACTATTTACAACACGACTATATATTTAGAACTGAATAATGAAGTTTCTTATAGGCTTGTGAACGCTATGGGCCGCATGTTGAAAGGCAGAACATCCCAACTCAATGTTAACATAATGTGAAGAAGCTAGCTGTCCTTGGGCCCATTTGGATTATCCGGAAAACCCTGTTTTCAATATTTAAAACGCATAAACAACGGATCTTATGCACATAGTTGTTATACTCTCACGGAGAGTGATAACAATGGTGTCAGCATAACAAATGGACGAAGCAGCATTAAGGTTGATGCTCCATTTGTTTGTTTTTCAGTTATTGCCTAGTGAGGACGCTCTCTTGGTGTGGGTGAGATGCCACAGAACAGGCTCCAGATCTGTGAGTAGCCTACAGGTGTCACATGGGCTCCTGTATTAGTTATCCTGGGGGATGCAAAGTAACAAACAGGCTGACCAAATTACTCATGAGTAGCTTTCAAAAGACACAATCCCCTTTGTCTTAAATTAGTTATTATTTTCATGAACTATCAAATAAAATTTAAATAAATGTTTAAAATGGCATGTTCTCCTGTAAATGTAATAGTAATAAGCGTTGCAACATTTTTGCCAATTTACAAATATACATATAGCTAACAAAATGCTTTATTGTTTTCTAGGTGAATGTGTCTTTGGAAGTTTTTGTTGACAATGTGAATGACAACCCTCCAAACTTTGCCCAAAGCCATTATGTTCTTGATGTGAATGAGGTCAGTCATTTTGGTGGTCTTGAACCCATTTGTAGCTCATTGCAGAACACTTATGTTTGTGCTGAGATTATGTTGTTGACTATAATGCCACTACCCCCTGATAGCTTAATCCTGTCAACACCAGTGTTGGGCTGATTGAAGCAACAGATGTTGATTCAGATCTACTGTATTATCGTCTGGAGTCAGCTATGGTAAAACATAATCGATCATCAACTATTTGCAATGTTGTGTCTGATAATCTGATCAAATCAATCTTGCTGCTGCTCTCATTGAAATGACATTGAACAATAACTTGATGACTGCTTAACAACTTTACCAGGAAAGATATTTCCGCCTGGAAAATGTCAATACGCCAAAATTACTTGTGCAAAACGTTATGGACTATGACAACATTCAAAAGATCCTACTTGTCTTGCATGTACAGGTAACATAACAGTATGAACTTTCACATTCAAAAGAGGAATATATAGAATATTATTCTACCACTTTCTATCAACAACTTATTTTTTTTCAGGACACTTTTAATGGCTCAGCATCCAGTGAACCCTTCTTCACCTCTGTCACCACAATCACTGTGAATGTGAAAGACATTGACAACCGCCCTCCGTGGTTCCAGCCCTGTATGAGGACCAACATTGGCACAGCCAAACTCTGTGTCAGCACAGGCTACAAAGGCAAAGTCAATCTAACAGAAAAAGAGGTAATGCATTAATGGATTTATTGAAAAACTGTATATTTTTAGAGTCCTTCTGTTTTGTGGAACTGTATGACTTGCATTGCCATTTACCAATCTTTTTCAATTTAATAATGTTAAAACGATGAGTTAAACTGAAATATTAATCAGATTTAATTGCTGTGATACGTACTGTATATACTTGTAATATATTGCTTTTGATTCACAGGATGGTGCTTTAGCATTAGAGCCTGGTCCCTTATATGCTAAGGATGGAGATAGAAATAGAAATGAGCAGATCAGCTACCGAATAATAAGAGGTCAAATTAATTACTTCTTTGTTCATAATTTAAAAATATCTGTTAACTTTGGGAAATTAATAAATGGACAATGTGCTTTTATGGTTTATACAGGCAACGAAGGCAATATATTTCAGATTGACGAGGATACTGGGAACATCACCATGGCTAAAGCAGCAGATATTGCAGGCCCAATAACACTCACAGTTTTGGTACTTTTCTATAATTACATTCACTTTTTAGGTAGTTTTGTGAATGTTTTTACAGTCCATTTTTGGTTTCCATTCATCCTCTTACCTCACATAGTGTGGTTTAAGTCTTTGGTAGCAAGTATGTTGAGAATTTTGTAGTGTGTTGGCAGACTACCTCTGTAACGGTACTTTATGCAATACTCCTCAGGCCTCCCAGTTGACAAACAGAGACCAGTTTGCGGTGACAATGGTCACGATAGAGGTGATGAAAAAGAGTAGAAACCCTCCACGCTTCGAAAAGGAACGTTACGATGGTTACATATACAGCAATTCTGTACCAGAGAGCATGATCCTCAGAGACCGAACATCCAATAGGCCGTTCAGGGTCAAGGCCAGGGATGAAGACTTTGCCAGTGTAAGCAGGATACCGCATTCTATGTTTTCTTGTATTTTTGGTTTGGTAGCTTAAATATCCTATAAAGAACTGGTTCCTGAAAATGCTGTTTAAATGATAAATAAAGAACTGTCAACATTTTAGATTATGATAAATGAAACAATATTATGTACCTCAACAATACATTTATATAGTAGCTTACTCAATAGCTTCTTGCTATAATGTTTATGTATCAGACTGTAAGAGAATGAATCAATATCACGTACAATTGTTTTCATTGTATATCTTAAAAATCCATAATAGGCTCTGCATTGTGTGTTCTCAGGGTACTAATCCAGATGTGAAGTATGAAGTGCAGTACAGCAGCTACGTTAACGTTTCCACAGAGGGATTTGTGATTCTAAAGAGAGTTGTTAAGACCGAGTCCTTTGCCCTGCAGGTGTTTCTCAAGGATAAGAGAATTCCGTTTCTTAAGTTAACTAAATTGCTTTAATCTATTTTATTATATTAAACTTTGTTATCATTGCGTGTAGCTCCGAGCCTTGGATGTATCGACAGGCGAGTTTGGCACAGCGGCTCTCTCAGTCCAGGTGATACCAGGTGAGACCTCTAAATTGCAGTATCACTTTACTTAACTGATTAAAGTCTGAGAGCACAACACTGATGACTGTGATCTCTTATGTCCTGCAGCGGTGGCCGTACCATCCCCTACTGGTGCAGGGTATCGTGCAGGTGACATGGCACTCCTGGGCCTGATTATGGCTGCTTTGCTGGTCCTCTGTCTGATTGTCATTGGCTTTCTAATCTCCCGCTTGAAGAAAGGCAATGAAAACATGCAGAAAGAATCTGAGGTCAGCATGCTTCTGTGAGTTCAGCTCAATGATGTTCTGTGGAGGCTATTTCACTAATTGACCAACAACAGTTTCACTGGGACCAAATACAGTCTAGTATAGGTTATTAGTGTCATGTTGCACGTTGGTTCAGCTTTCAGACATGCATTCAGTGGGGAAATGTCTTTCCAGAATGGCTTCAATGAATATTTATCAGACGGAATCCACAGAAGGGCTCTGTGTTAAAACAGAATAAATTAACCAAACACTTTTAGAATGTGATGGCATCTGTGACCTTAAACAATGCCCTTAATATGCCTTTGCTTCATTAACTTGTGTATTAATTAAGGCTCCACTTCTCCTGTCTCTAGTGTCTAGGTTTATGGCGGTGGTTCAGACAGCCACGGGGCAGACACAAGGACTCCATGGAGTTCACAAATGATGGCTTCCAGAATGATGGAGGGCCAAGACGCTCAGACCTAATAGACCCCAGAAAGAATTCTGCCCGGGCGAGGGGGATCCCCTTGGGGAGACGAAGACCTCTCTGCTCCACTTGTGGCATCTATGCCAACCACATAGCTAAGGGAAGCCCCAACAATTGCCTTTCTGGAAGAGGGGCACGAGGGGAAGATGAGAGTGGGACAAGGTCTATCCTGTCCAAGGAAAGAAGGAGGGAGGTTGGTCAAAAAACTGTATGGTTCAAAGAACATGAGGACTCCTCTGAGATTGAGGTGGAGGTAATTCCAGATCATATAGGCCAGGCAGAAGAGGAGGCTGAAAAGGTGGAGGGTGATGATGGGGAGGCAGAGGAGAGAGAGGGCGACCATCAGACTGAATATGATGGTGGGCCAGAGAACAAGGGTGACGAGTCAGGTCCAAACCAGGAGCAAGAGGAAGCTGACATAGCAGCGGATGTAAATAAGAAAGACCTTAATGACTGAGTGCAAAAGGAGCGGAGCTCAGTGATTTGGGTCAGAAATGAAGAAACCTTAAAGTATAGATACCAGAGATGGAAGGACAAAAGCTGAGCAAAATGCTGTTTTCACATCACTTTATGGACATGTATGCATGTGTCTACACACCTGAAACTCGCCGCTTAGATCCTGCAGACAATTGCCACACCTGAAAGACGGACTGAAAGAAAAAGCACTATAAAAGTAAATATCCAACATTACAAAAGTTGATAATATCCCAAACACCATTAACTAAATTGACAGATGGATGCCTGCATAATAGTCCGACCAGTAAGTGAATGAAAGGAAAACAAAGATCACAATGAATCATCCAACCCAGGTACCTACGGATATCAGCCTGACATGTGCCGTGTCCTCTGTAACAGTTTGAAAATGAACTTCCAGTAGTTGCAATAACAATGCAGGGGCATTTCATTTTGTCATTAATGCTAGATGCTTAAATGCATTATTAACATAGAGTAACACATACAATGGAAACAGGGACATTGTAATTACACCATGTTTGAGCTATTATTTATGAATAACGAGTATTAAGAAAAAAAGTTCAGGGAGTCAATGGATTTAATTCAGCACATTGAAAATGTAACAGTTATTGTGAAACGTGTATAATATATCTGACATTTTGTACATTTGATTTAGAGGTATTTTATTAAATAATCAATGTTGGAATTACATCAGTGGATGACAGGATATTACACTCAGTGAGCATATGACATTTCTGCTGATTCCGAAGATGTGACAACTTGTTTAACAGTGGCAATTAGCCTCAGTATTTACAAAGACAGTTTACAAATCCCAAAAAAACAAATGTTTGGACCGAGACTTAGCATCTTAACTGGGTCTCTCTTTCAACCTGTCAGCAAGCCAGCCTAAGGGTTGTCTGAATCAAAACAATAATTGCATTATAGTAGTTCGATCCTAAAATCATTTTTATCATGTTTTATGAAGTTATTTAACCCTAAAGGCTTGTTGAGGGAGGTGAAGGTCCAAACAAATAAAAAGTATTGTTTTGAATCTAGTGTTTTGTTTTGCATTTCTTAGAGATCAATACAGCATTTTTAAAGTTCTTCCATTGGCTACTGTACATAAGCATACAAATGGAGAACTATAACTTTTAAAAATAATTTATTTAAATTAAATTGTATGATACAACTTCATCATAAGAGTTCCATTGCTTCATAAAACGATAACTAAAACTTTTAAATTGCTTAAAATTTCCCTGATTTAAAAAAAAATCTAGAACTCCATGTTAAAACTTGAAAGGCATTACAGATGTGTGACAAGAACATCAAAAATTATATTTTTTAATCTAATGCCTTCTTTTTTGATCAGTGCATTTAGGCTATAGCAAAAATTTTGCTCTACAAGATTTCAAAGCAACATAAGTATCTGCAGCCAGTTATCAGTCTTTTGATCTTGAATGTATAACGTTTGATATTAACCTCTTTTGAAACGGAAACATTGCCCAAGCACTGAGCTCAGTTAGACTTGGCAAAGCCCACCCTGTCATTCTCGCGGTCAAATACAGTGTAGTACTGGCCGATAAATACGTCTCCCAGAATCCACAGAGGCCCAGCAGGGGCAGGGATATCCAGACCCATGAATCCACTCAAGCAAATGGTTTTGCCACCTTGACTTTCCTGAAAGAAGTGGGAGAAAAAATTTCGATTTGAAAACTGGTGGGAGAACAACTAATTAAATGTGTTTGAAAATACGCCACCGCACCACACCCACCCATCATGCTGAGCATTATAAGAAAAATGCTGCGCATGTGGTATGAGAGTGGGACAGGCCTTGGTTTTCCAGAATGGCTCATTGAATGATACAAGCTCACATAAAAGGAGCAAACAACTACAGTGATTCACTCATCAAATAAAATATATTTTATAGATGTTGCTGAACTTGACAACAATACCATATTCGATACTAAAGGTTAATGCTGCCCTCTAGACCACACTAACCTTCAGGACATACTGCTCTCCAGTCAGAGTATAGGACTGTCCGCCCAGGTTGAAAGTGATAACTGGGAGGGTTGGGATTTTGTCACAGTTTACCATGTACTGAAACATAAAAAAAACCATTATTTATCGTTTTCCTTAATCCATTCCGTAAAACGTTTTTTTTTAATGAATTATTGAAATGTGTAAGTCAAATGATTAGATCAACCATGTAATTTGTCCATATAATTGACCAATAAAATCCCAACATCCCCCTCCTTGTCTCTAACACAGTTAACCAAAGTTCAGCTACCTCTCCCTGGATAAGAGGAGTTGCTCCAATGGCTTTCTGCAGGGCCTTAACTTCAGCTGAGGGGCCAGTAATTAGAGATGTGCCTGTGTCCACAATGGCCTCGCATCCATCCTTGCAAAGGCTTAGCTGGCTACCAACTGCCATGCTGAAACACAAACACTAAAATGGGTCTCAGCACGTCAAACATAATGGCATTCCCAAGCTTTATGGAAAAGATTGTTCTAGTGGATTATGTAGCACCAATTACTTAATTAGTTTTGATTCATTAAAATGTATGTAACTTTAATTTCTTTGCTTTCAACCTTCTTAAATATAACAGTTTATATTCAAATTTTGAAATTGTGCAAAATGTGTATCCAACGTTTATCTCATACTTCACTGGCAAAGAACAAACAAACAATGTTTTGTGTAGCTGGATTTGGAAGTGGGAACTTACCCATCCATGTGAATCTGCCAGTAAGCCTGTCTGCTGATGTTAAGGTACTGGAAGTCCCCACTATAGTATTTGGGGTCCGTTCCTCCAAGCAATAACTCACCACCAGGTTCAGTGTCAGGGTTCCTTAAAGATGGACACACAGAAAATGGTATATTCCTTATGGTGTGAGACAAAACTTGTGTAAAAAGTGTGCGTTTGAAAGGGGTGTCAAACTATATGGTCTGTGGATTTTAACCATCAGCATTGAAATAAGAAAACATGCGATAATACAGTCCAGTAGCACTAGTCCTCACGTGGTCTAGTGAACCCAATTTTATCAGAGTAGTGTTTGTTTCCTCTCTCTACCAGAATTCCCACCCACTTCTCAAACGAATTAATCAACGGAACACGTTGGAGAAAAGGCATATTTAGAAAACTTTGTGTAAAGAGACCTCCTTCACTAAGTGTTTTTTGTTGCTTCAAAACAGGAATTAAATGCGGCTGGTGGGCAACTTTGAGAAAGCTTGTCTTTACCTGTTAAGATAGAAAGAAAATATGTTCTGCTCCAACTTCTTCTGGCTCATCATCATGTCAAAGACAGGTGCCACTCCATCTACAGAAATACGTGGATAGGCCATGCCCAGTATACCATCGAACTTTGCAGCAATAAAGGCCACACCGGGTTGCTTGATAGCCTCTCCAAATAATTGCTCATCCACTGACAGGTCTCCAATCTGCAAAAATTACACTTGATAGTTTAGTACAGATAATGAATGCAATTCCTTGACTGTCACTCTTATCTACAGTAGATTGCTATAGACAACAAAGATAGTTGTCAGTAGTTGTAATTTACCATGCATGTGTCTTGGCTGAGGTACCCAGACAGACTGCCAGAACCATACTGGATGGCAAAGGCGGTTCCATTCTTCACATATGTGCTGGACTTGGCAGAATTATACTTGTGATGAAGCACTGCATATTGAGGTGGAAGACAAGTATGAAAGAAGATTCATCTCAGTTTGAAAAAAGGGTATTGGTTTTTATGACATGGGGCCATACCCATAGGCTAGATATATAGGATAGGGAAGACTTACAACACGCAATGTCTGTAAAAGAGCAGTGAACAGATGGCACCCAAAGGTTTGAAGAGCCGGTGTCAAACACTACAGTGAAGAGTTGAGGTGGAGTGCCCAGGCCGATTTCCCCATAATACTGGGCCTAAATACAACACAAACACACATTTAAAGAAGACTATTAGAAAAGGATTATGTGAGATTTAACAAATTCATAGCTGCCAAGTTCCAGAACACCCTGCCTACCTCGAGTGCCATGCCAATATGGCAGCCAGCATTCTAAATGCTAACATTCATGCCGTGCATTTGTAAACCTCTAATACAAGCATACATTTATTTTAAAAATCGTATTAATTGTTTTAACAAATGATACAAATCAGTATGGTAGGCCTACTCCTATGTACACAGTAAAGTCTAATAGTCGGTGTAGCTCTAGTTATAATAGAGAACGTTAGAGTAACATGTCTGAAAAGCCAAAGAAAAATATTTGTAGTTCTGAAATTATATTCTGTTCAACACAGTTTGAACTAAATCATATGTATTTTTTTTTATAGAAAGAACAGGAAATAATCCAAATTTGTTCTGGTCCTTGTTGAACTTGAACAAGTGATTACTCAACAGTTTAGAATTTCAGCCCTTTACCAAAAAAGGAAATCCAGTTTTGCTCCTTAAAACAATTTTTTGAGAAGAGATTATCTCTTGTTTGTCTTTAGTTTTAGCCAGTGACATTTACCAGCTGATTAAACACATTTACTATTTTCACTTATAGGCAATGTCTGCATTATAATGAGAAGACTCCAAACTCCAAAAAAGTGGGTTGCGGTTAAGACTGAGATAGCTACAGCTACTTAAGCAACTGTTTGACATGACTATGTCAGCTAAAGAGGATCGGACGATTACAGATCAGGTGCCACAAGAGAAAGTCAACTATCATATGACAAATGATCCTCTTCTGTCACATTAAGATAATCCAAAAGAGTCTGCAACTTTGAGCTTACGCAAAATAAAATCAAGGAGTCATCGATCTCATAATAGGGGTGTGTTGTTACTGGCAATACTAATATATGTCCTTAACAAGGAGGTTAATGAAAAAGGCCAGGCACAACACAACAGATCTTTTGTTAAATTCCCAGAATGTATTTTAGCTTGAAAATGCTACATCGAGGAAAGACATGGTCCAAAGATCACTAGTTAGTGGAGTGAGGAGGTCCTTACATCAAGGTAATTCTTCAGGGTTTCTGGAGTGGGTTCATTGCTGGAGGGGAAGCCAAAGTTGTACTTAAGGGAGTGTGTGCCCATCAACAACTCCTCAGTCTTTCTTCCTGAATCCGTCAGTTGACGTCTAATGGAACGGAATTTCTTTAACGGAATTCTGAGTAGACAAAATAAGAAACAATGATTATTTATTTTATTCATATTATTAAAATACCTGTCAGCTAGTTGTCAAGTTTTCAAAGCAGAAACTTTGACTAGTTTTGAACGCAACCAGGATTCTTTCCTAAAAACCCAGTATGTTCTTATTGTTCTTTTTGTGGCGGTATTATTATTATTTTTTTTTTGCGTTTTTCTCAAGACTCAAACCGCTTTACACAAATTGGTCGCCAATTAATTACACAGAACGAACAATGAATGGACCGACAGCTATCAAACACAACACTCAGTCTGAGTGATACTACGGCAGCCGATTTGTGCCAGACTTGCTCGTCCAGCATATTGCGACAGACTTGCTCACACACATAGGACACACAGACTCCAGGTGAATTGGCAGTTCCTGGTCAGGGCACTGGTAGGAGAATGGAGCATGTTTTTTGATGGTGGGAGGAAACCGGAGTACCCGGAGGAAACCCACACAAACACGGAAAGAACATGCAAACTCCACACAGAAAGGCCATTGGGTCAGGATCTTCTTGATGTGAGGCACCAGTGCTAACCACTGAGCCACCGTGCTGCCATATATACTACAATCATGACTATGAATTGTGTGCATGACATGGCACATTACACTGTTGATCTATTACTGTAGATGTATACAATATTTGGAATCATTTCAACGGTGTCATATGACACCTGAACGAATTAACAAAAACACAACTTATATTATAGCTTAATTTAGGCCCATAGGTCAAAGTAAATCTATATTTATTACCGTTAACATTTTCAATCACTGGAGAAAGATCACCAAAGCTTAAATTAGGTTGGTTTAGAGCGAGGCTGCAGTCAACCAGTAAGAAATTATGAAAAACTGTTCAACTTTATCGTGCCGACTTAGTTGTACGGAAAGAAAACAAGTGGCTATAACATTACGTGCGTTGATTTTGTAGAAATGCCTGAAGTAGTAATTGGGTAGGCCTACTACATAGCGGGGAGGTACATATACAACAATATGGACTCAACTTGGTTTAGCTATATTTCAACTACATTACTGTGAAGAAGGGCAAGTGTCGATGAACTGTTTGACGCAATCGGAAACACTTGTATCGTCTTCAGCAAATTATTATGCAAAGCATGCAACTTGCAGAACGCTACGACTCGAGACAGAAAAACGGTGTTGACGCGAGGTTTAACGTTAGTTATCACTATACCTTGCAAACCATGTATCGTAGGAATTATAACTATTATTATTATTATTATTATTATTATTATTAATAATAATAATAATAATAATAATAATAATAATAATAATAATAATAATAATAGTTCTATTTAGATTTTAACTCTCACCACAGAAAATGTGTTATGCGTAGGTAGGTACACACCACGTTATAACGATGTTAGAAATTAATTAGTTAGCAGCTAGAAAATCAAACTAAAGTTGCGTTACATGCAGCACAAGACATGTCTTTAAATACATGTTAGCTAGCAAACTAGTTAGCTAGTATTATAGGTAGCTGCTTGGTTTTCTTACCGAACAAGTGCATCGTTCATCAATGCAAGTGCCGCAAACAGAAAAATATACAAAATCTTCATATTTTAACAACACTTAAACAAGCTTTGGTTAGCTTGATAGTCTTCGCGTTTAAATACAAAAATTGTTTGCTAGCTTTGCTACCAAGAACCAGCTGGTATGCGCTGCTTGTAGTCAACAATATGACTAAGCACTTCGTGTGTGAGACTAGGACTCAACACACTAGGCTTGTGCCTATCACATGACGGTCACTCATGTGACTAGGCAGGTAATTGTTTTACGTGTTGGCAATAAACAGTCAAATCTCCCAATATTTTTTTTTGTTATTTAGTAAACGTATGTTTACAAAACAAATTCACAAATTGTCAGTTTAAAAGTGTCAGTTGAAATTTAAAAAGGTTGACTACATCGGTTCCGTTTAGCCAGCTGATGTCGTCAGGAAACATACACGGCTGCATGCGGCTCACTTTGACATTAAGTGTGCCCTTTTTATCGTCACGTCATAAAAATAATCTGACCTGCCAACATGTGTGTTTCAGAACATATAACATTTCAGCGTTATCAGTTGCATTATATACACAATTTGAATGAATAGACAGTTTGAGTTAATTAGGTCCACCCACAGCCAAAAAAAATATGAATTTGCTATTTTCACTTCAAATCAATGCCATTAACATTAATGGGAATATCGAACTACTGTTTATATTTTTATACAGTTATTATCTCAGAAAATCACAATACCAGTGTATCACCTTGGTCAGCACAATATTTGGTGTCTTTCTGATGATGTTATGTTTCGGTTTTGCTAGTGCAGGCATGAGTGGACTTGTTTCAGTTCTTGGTTTTGGTTTAGATACAAGGCAAAACTATGGAGAAATGTGTTTGTTTAATTAAAACAGCTAAAGCAGAGACTCAATTTGGTCCTCCTTTGTTAATAATAATAATGATACTACTACTACTAGTACTACTACTATTTCTACGACTACTACTACTACTACTACTACTACTACTAATAATAATAATAATAATAGGTTCCTATTATGGTAATTATGTATTAGTTGCATTTATATTGTTGGTTGCTGCTTTGGTAACCTACTACCAGGTAATACCAGGTAATACCATAGGTACCATACAGGTTGTGTTGCTCAGGCAGGCTGAAACTATGGGGATCATTTGCTATCCAATGAATCCAACTTTTAGATGCTAGCATTAAATCCCAATCAGTTATTTAATGTCAATGTTGTAACAGCTGTTGTTACAAGAGGTTAACTCTCACTTAGCAGGGCTCTCCAGTCAGTAGCTGTCCAAATAAGTCCATAATTCCTCTCTGACCCCTTTGTAAGAAAAGATCAATAAGACTAGATAAAACAAAACAGGTGTTCCTCGAAGAAGACACCGTGGTAAGGTCAAAAGGGGGGAAGTGGGAGGTACTTGTATTGGTCCACTCATCACTAATTTTCATCTCCCACCCAAGCTTTTTCTTAGCATACATTCTTTCCATTCACTTTATGTTTTGTAAGTTATTTCGTTCTCTATTTGGAGATTTTGAAACGTGCCAAGTTACTTAAATATACTTCGAAGAAAATATGGAAATGAACTACATGAACCTAAACTTTAGTTTACAAAATTATATTCAAATAAGCAATGAGTTGATCAAAGTTATCATAACAAATTAAATAGTACCTATAGGCTAAATTACATTTAGCTGTCAACTGTTTTTTTAAAGGGGTTTTGAGTATTTTCTGGAAAAATTGCAGACATAGTCACTTACTTGGAAACTGGGAGGAGTTCAATGTGGTATTTTAGGAGAGGGCAGCCCACTGGCCTAAGGACGCCTAAACATCCATAAAAAGCGTGCATAGTCCCAGAACTAGCCTATATATACCTGCATAGTATTTATTTTACCCTCACTTGCAAATTCAAACTCCATCTATCCTTTCTGTCCTGCACTCCTTCTATTTTCAATAGGTAAGAATGTCTTCAGAAATTTTGAATGCTATATGTCTTGGGTTAGATAGCAGTTATTTCTATAAACATACACATACAAGAAATGCTAGCTGTTGGGGGAAATTATGCTAGGATAGAGGGAGAAGATAGAGAATGCTGCATAAACAATTGTTGGAAAAATCTATTTTAATAATACATTTTAGATCTATATTTGTATTTCAACTAAATTAGATGATTGGATAAGTATTTTTCTTGCAGACATTTTGGTGCTCCAGGATAGCATGTATTTAATAAGCTGATGAATTTTCTCACACTTTCAAATTAAACAAAAACATAAAATGCACTGTGCTCATTCAGTTGCTAGTGTTAGCTGTCAGCACAGAATAGTTGCTTTTATTAAGCACACTTTTAGGAAATGTTAGCACCTTTGTCTTCCTCTTTAGTATATTGTGGGGATCTCTGGATAAATTCCATGGGGGATGGGTCCCTCAGCTGTTGTTGTTTCTGGTGTTATTGTATTCACCCCCTGAGTAGAAACCACTAGAGGAGCGGCATCTGTTGATCCATGGACAACCGTTGTTCCAAATTAGATAAATATAGCAATGCTTAGTTTGTACAGCTTCAGTTAGATCTTGAATTAATAAAACAAAACTAGAATATGATCTCCACTATTTGGGTTAGTGTCAGTGAAGGCACAATTTCAAGTTTTATTTGTATTTCCTTTTCAAAGCGGAAACAAATTACAGCGCAGAATGTCAGAGTAAGTACGGATCATTTCATTTTATCTAATATCTGGTATATGAAAATATATTCTGTGAGATCCTTCTGTTGATACATGTAGTAACATAATACAATTACATTATTTGTTTTCTACAATCCAAAGGAAAAAGATGACAACAAGTCGCAAGAATCAACTTAAAGTAAGTTGTGAACCACTATTTTGAAATAATCGAAAAAATAGTTTTCTGTTATAAACTATTGCAGAGATGGTCCACTGTAAATTATATTTATATTAATTATACTATTATAAATTAATAATGTTCTGTTTTGCTTGTTTTGAAAGGGCTTGATTATGCAATAAATCAATCAATGTCCTCAGTTTCCTTTTTTCCAGTCAACCGGTGTTCACAGTTTTAAATTGACACAACTGTATTAGTGCCAGCCCTGGTAGAGTCTGCAGCTGTAGAGTCTCCCAATCTGTGGCCAAAAGTGTTACCACACCCTCGGTGATTCAGCAAGTTGGCAGAAAACACAGTTCCTCTTTCCATCTCCTTGAAGTACTTAAAGATGTATTGTAGCGATCCCCTCTGTGTTTTCTGCTTCAATTATTCTAGCCTAAACATAAAAATCTTGCTAGGTCTCTCTTGCCCAATAAACAGATTATTTTAATGTAATATGTCCATGTTTCACAAGGTGGTGCATGGCAAAGGCCATTGGCTTTTTGGCATGTTTTTCTTTTCTTAGGTATTTTCTAAACATTGTTAAATGTATGTAATTTCTTATAGCTTCTGGATATTAGCTTAACATTGTATACTTGATAAAGTTACAGTGTGAACTGCAATATGATGTGTGTTTAGACTAAAACGTTTGTTTTCCTCAGAGCTTGCTGCTCCAGATTGGCCATAGTATGTTGGAGCTGGAGGCTATTGAGGCTGAGAGGGAGAAGCAGATATACATGGAAGAGAACTGCCCTGACCTCTCTGTCCCTAGCACTATGCAGGAACTCCAGGTAAATTCTGTTGATGAAAATTTTATATTTTGTTCCCTACTTTTAATTTTCTTTATAAATTAAAGCTAAAAAAATGACACTCATTGAACTGAATCTGTTTATTCAATCTAGGACCTCTGCAAGAAACTCCACCATCAGATTGACATTGTTGATGAACAGAGATATGACATAAAAGCCAAAGTTGTCAAGTCCAACAAGGAGGTAGACAATGAAAAGTGCCCAAGATGGTCAATGCATCACTAGAGAATGCTTACATCCCTTTTCCTTCCGTGTCTCTGCTCAGATTGAGGACCTGGCAATGAAAGTACAAGATCTGAAGGGCAAGTTTAAGAAGCCTACCTTGAAGAAAGTGCGCATGTCTGCTGATGCTATGCTGCAGGCTTTGCTGGGTTCCAAACACAAGGTGTCTATGGATCTGAGAGGTAACCTGAAACAAGTCAAGAAGGAGTTCAAGGAAGAGGTTGGTAGTTGACTAAATACATGAATATACATAAACTTTCCTTAGTATGAGTTCTAATGTATGTCAGTGCAGTGGGCCACTGAATGTACTCAACTACGTAACAGATTTATATTTATGTTAATACCAACACTTTTAATCAAATTTAGCACAGTTTGGGCTTACTTTGCTTTTGTTCTGTCTCCACAGGAAATGCAGACAGGTGACTGGCGTAAAAATGTTCAAGACAAAGCTGGCATGGATGGCAGAAAAAAGATGTTTGAGTTTGAGGCTTAACTGTATTCTTCACTGTCAATTTTTCTTTTACATTTTGTATTTCCTTACTATCGTGGGATAGTAACAAAACAAAAGTTAAGTAATTTTGTTTAATTAACATATTATTGATTGAGGATGTACAACTATATTATCCTATTCCACAAATGAATTAACTGCCACCTTTTCCTACTATGTTTTGTGGTCAAGTAAGGGTTAATTTAATCTTCACCCTTGCGTCATCCTTTTTATATTTTCTATCCTACTCCTCTTACCATTATCTCTTATTTCCTCACTCAATTAAAGTCTGCTCAAAAATTCAGACACAAGATTAAGTATTTCTAAGGATAACTGCACAGTCAGTTCAGGGACCAAGACCTTTGTCTTATTTTTCTTTTAGTGAACACAAACATAGCCAAGCTCTACTACTCATGTTAGTCAGAAAATGTGTTCAGTGTGTCTCCCATGTGGCTGAAACAGTTGTTGAAATTATTGTTTGAGAAAATATACTGTATCTCAGGTGATGTGACCTTTTGTGTTCTAATGTGAACAGTCAATTCTATGTGTTTGCAAAGAAACAGACAAAAAAATGCCTTAATGTATTTACAATTTTTATTTAATACACTTTGTTTAAAGTACACGTTTGTTTAAGTAAAGTATTTCTGACAAAATTGTAAAAGCTGAATCCAGTGTGGGTTCAGTAATATTGAATGTGTTTCCATGGTTCAACAGTGATGCAATTGCTTTTGTTTATTCAAAAATAGACAGACCACATGCTCTAGGCCTGGGCTAAGTGGAAAAGTCAGATGAATCCAAAATTAACCCGTGTTTTGACCAACCAGTCTACTTAGAGCACATTTTCTCATTTGAATTTGGCCACTGTAAGATGGTTAGAATTGATTTGAAAGAAAAAGTACTGTGAAAATACTGTTTTTTTAGATGCAGATGTGGACCCTCAGACACACTAAGTGGAAAATAAGAATGTCTTCGGACACTATACCACACACACCTACATCCTACTTTTAATTGATATTATAATCTTCCAAGAGAACTGCATTGATACTTGACAAGTGAAATGTTCAATTCTGCTTGGGTCTCTGATGTCCCCGTTTAAATGCTTGATATAAAGGTTTAACCTTTTTATAAAGCTTACATTTTTCTTGAATTGCTAAACACAATGTATTTTCCCCGGGTGCCTGGTTTACCAGGGACCCAGTATTTTGGTTAGTAGGAGGAGGGGTACCAGGTAAGGCTATCTACTGGTCACAGCAATTAGATTTTTTTTTCAACAGCAATGCATATCCTAGTTTAAGAATTAGGCTGTATCAGTGGGTGAACAAGCTTTGTCGCGTTGCCCGGTAACTGTTTTGTGGTGTGTTTGTGAGTTTGTGGGTCCCATGAGGTGTTGCAAGCATGCATGTTTAACTGCTCAAGTCAGGAACTGTGTGTGTGTGTGCACGCACTTAATGTGTGTTTGTTAGGTGACTCCAGTAGAAAGGCAGAGGAAATGTCTCTTTCTTGTCAAAATTGTATCAAAAGGACGAAGGCATTGTTGGCAATTAGGGGCAATAATTAACATGTGCATATCAATCATTTGAAAAGAACCACTTTAGAGCAGAGTGAATGAGTGGGAAACACCAGAAAAAAGACACCAGAATACATACGTTTGCGAGGGATGCAAAGTCAGCTAGAGTAGAATGAAGGTAACAATATCTGCGTTCAAGACAGCTGTTGTGCCTTGCATGGTGTCATACAAGCAGAACTTGAACTGGAACGGTTCATTGTTTATTAATTAGTATCTCAAGAACAACCCCACGTAGCCATGGAATACAATGTTATCTACAAAAATAAGTAGGTTTGCGGATGTGACACGTTTCTCATGCATGGAGCATATTGACATGATCTTTATAGAATGTGACTAAACCAAGTTACTTAGCTACTATTTACTTCATTATCCTTAATACTGAATGTTCCTATTCCGCCAAAGAAAGTCACGTGACTACAGAGGTCTCCTGCTGATTCACACAGGGGAGGTGGGGACAGAGGGATGCATGGCTGGGTTTTCGAAAGCCTTCAATGAGAACCACATGCAAGAATGGAGGAGGTGGGGAATGAAGAAGGCAGGACTGTGACGGAAACTTTTCAATCAGAGAAACAGGGGGCTCAAAGGAGAGAGGGAACTCAGTGCACAAGAGACAAAACATTTTTTTTCTGGAAGTCCAGCCTCTCTTATTTGCACTAGAGAACCAAAAAGGGTGCTACTGTTGTCAGTGGTGTAAGGGAGATATTCTGAGAGGGTACTGATACATTAAAAGATATGTCCACATTGAGAAGAACTTCCACCAAGCAAGGACTGCAGGACCTCCTATGGTAAGTGATTATTTGAATTTGTGCAAAGATAAATTAACCAATTTTCCAACTGATAAAATGATTCAATCTTGACTTGACTTGAATTGCAATCAATAGAAAGTTCATATTACTTACCTTACTGCAAGCATGTGGAGCCGACTTAACTTAGTAGAGACAATGCTTTTTAAGAATTTGTCTGTGATGAGAAATTGTATGATTGAAAAATCCCTATGCATAGGAAGTCTTAACAGTCCCAAACTGGCAGTGGTGTGATTTGTTTCCTTTAAATACACAGCAAAAGTACAATATTCCTTGAAGGATGGAAGGTGGGTTAAAATAAATTATGTTTGATGTTTGTGGTTTAATGACAGGGCATTGCCAGGGATGATGAGAAGATAAAAATGTGATAATCAGTGTTTCAAATTAAATTCAGTTTACATTTAAGAATTTTTGCTAATTTGGTGTTAAGTAAAAGCAAAACACATGTTTCAGAAAACTATTATTACTGTTATTACTATTTTTAATGCAATTGAGGGAACTTCTGGCTGGCTTTACAGCTGTTGCTACCCACCTTTTAACCTGATCTGTAAAGAAATATTTCTACAGAAAAATCAACACTTAGTACATAGCATAGCAAACATAGCCTATGGAATAGAACGATTTCTTTACGTGCAATTGCGTTTTGGATTATTTCCAATTTCTTTGACATGCATCATGCAAGTGTGAACAGCAACCTCTTGCAAAATGGGTAAAATATTTTGTAGTAAAAGGATTTTGTTCACCAGGGGCATGATGAGGAAACATCTGTTCTGTTTCTGTTGCTTTAGCCCAATACCCATTTCCTCTGTGCGTTTCACTAAATGACATCACTGAAATTGCATGGCGTTCAGTGACTTATTTTATGGCTGGAACTTCCCTGATGGAAATTACCTCATCTGGCTGAGCCTCAACCCTCCCCTTCGACTCCTACACAGATCCCTGAACCCACCATTGACACTTCTCTCAATCTGTCTCCCAGACCTCTACTGCCTCAAGTTCTCTACGGTGGAAAAAGTTACACACATTAGATATCTTTAATTAAGTATGTTGAAAGTAACTGCAAATAAAAGCAGGCTTAAATCCATTTGGTACTTTATTGTACCAATTTCGTACTTTATTGGTAGTTGAGACTATTGGGAACCGATTAGGGTTGAAGTGTGTGTATATGGGTGTGTATTTCTGTTCTGTGAACTTCATATTTGTTAAAGCAATCTGGCAATTTTCAAAAACAATGAATTGGATGAATGTTGCCAGGGAGAATTTGTATTGCTCATTAAGTACCAAACAGTAACGTTGTAATTGTAACAATGTCTTGTTGGCAGTAATAGCCAGTTAAGCTCCCAAACTACATGGAAAAAGAAGTAGTTCTGGAAGCGGTTGTGGAGAGGTTTAATCAAATGAAGTATTTGTTTTCCTCTTTTGCTATTGTTCCTGTTCTCTGTTAGTAACTAGCATTTTCCTGCCCAGAATGACCAATCCCTCATCCTGCTGTGACCTATTTTCTGCTAAATGACTAACATTTTCAGGCACACAAGTTAAGCTCAGTGCTGTTGAGGCTTTGGTCCATTGTCAACAACGACCACATTTTTATTATGACGTGTTTTATCCCCAATGCTTGCCTCTCAGGATCTGTATCACTGCTAGGTAGTCTAGGAAGGACATGTGGATCCTCTGCTCATCATAGTTCAAGGTAGAACAGCAGCCCACTTTTTCACCACTCAATTTGACGTGAAATCTCTAAACATTAAACAAGAACTTATATGTGCTCTCATGTGCTTTGACTTGCAAACAACCAGGAGAAGGACAAAAAAAAAAAAATGAAGGCCTATTATAAATTGTGTTGTATATCTTTCACAACATTGCACAGTCGAGACTTTGGTTGCTTGCGGGTGTCTTGTTTTATTGGAAAGGCCTACAGTATATTACAGGTAGCTATTTCAAAACATGGGTGAAATATCTATGTTTTAGTTTTACACTGACAAACACATGTTCTGTCAGTGTGGTGTTATAGAGGTGTTTAACTTATGCGGACACATTTTTGTATTTTCAGAGGACTGATCTTATGTAACACATTTTGTGGTCAATAACATTCACATTCACAAGTCTTTTATTTATTTATTTTTTTTATTTTTTATTAAGTCCTTTTCAGAGTGTCTTTGCACTTTCCTGTGCCTACTACATACCAAGTGTGTTCATCTCACTCAGTCAATCTCTGTGACAGGGTGACAGCCCAAAGGAGAATGGAAGATGCTGAGGAGATAGAACGAGAACAGCGACGAAGAGCAAGACGGACGCAAAGTTGCGAGATAACCTACTCCAGTCCTTCTCCGACCAACCCCAACCAGGACCATGGACTGTCACCAGACAATGCTGTGTAAGCTGTCTTGACTCAATAAGTCTATGTATAAGGTGCCAAAAGCCCCATTGTCACGTACACATTGAATATCTGGATAAGTATTGGCAACGCCCCCAGGATTTCCCAACTTCAACAGGATAAATGCAGCTCCATGCTCCAGGGAGGGAGGATTTTCAAGCCTCACATTAATTCAGTCATCTGCATAATACCTTTGGGTTTTATACACGTTTAGGGCTAAACTTGTTTAAATGTCCTGTTTCAAAATTGTAGCCACAAACATGATTGTTCAGATGTTTCACAAATGATGATGCCAGTAAATGCCCTTAACTGCAGCTCAGACACCGTCATATCGCTAATGCAACTAATATAACTCTTCTCACGTATAAGGAATATTACATTCTTGTCTATTTGTGGTTCAGAAAAAAACAAAAATAAAAATGTTGACTGATTCTGTGAAAAAGTAAAACATTTCTCTATCCATTGGTACTGATTGGGTAGTGGTAATACTGAGTAAATAAATGGTGCTGACTTTTCAGAAAATCATTATTTTGTCCTCAGGTGTGAGACTAACCCGAAGCCTAATTGCCAGGTGGCTCTGGAGGAGGATGAAGGCTTTAGTGATTGGACCCAAAGGTTAGAGAAACGTAAACAGCGCCAACAGGAGGAACAGGAGTACCAGGATGACCACAGGCCCAAACACAATGAAACCTTCAAGACAAATCAGATAACAAACAACAATGAAGAAGAAGAGCAGAACCATGGAGTAAGCAATATGGTTTAAGAATCGTTTATAATAATACATTTAGTGAACGCTCAAAAAAACTAAAAATAAGAATACATTTATATGAATATTCACATATGAAAATGTACTAAAATAATTTTATTTATTGAGCAAGCTTTTCTGTGGCCAACATTCAAGTCAAAACACAAAATTGTCTGGAACTTTAATATTGTTAGGGTATACCGGGTGGTAACAGGTTACAATAATGTGTTTCTCTAGAAAACTGAAAAGAAAAGCCAACGCAAGATTTCTTTCACTTCCAAAGTGTACATGCCACATGACATGAGGCATCTGAATACTAATGGGGATTTGAATGAAAGGACATCATATTTATTGGCAGGAACTATAAGCCCGGGGTAAGAAATAAAAACCTTTCCACAAAAGAATGAGGTATATTTTCCAAGATAAACAGTAGTCCGAACAACTTCCCAATCTATTGCAAATCATTTTTGTTCAGACATTAACAGGGACTGAACTATGTACACTAATGCATTTTACAATCATGTGTATTATAAATTGACTCAACACTCCTCCACTTTGTCCTACACCAGAGTCAGGTAAAATATGTTTTTTCAAAATATGTTGAAATTCTTCTTTTACTGTAATTTGCAGTTCCAATCTGTCAGACCATAGTGGGGTGGGTGGAGAGGTGGAAGACGCTTTCCTGGAGACAGAGCAAAGGCTGGAGAGGACAAGACAAAGCCATGCAAGGAAGAAGAAGCTGGAGGAGCAAAAGTACCTTCAGGAACAACAGGAGCAGGATGAGCAATACAAGCTCAAGGAGAACGACCAGAGGCGAGATGAAGAAGAACAATGTAGACAGATTCAAGAAGAGGTGAGGCTAAAGATAACGTTGTACAATTGTACTTTAGAATATGATGTTTTATGAATGAAATAATTAAACTTTGATATGTGTTGTATACACAAAAAATGACTGTATGGTATTTGTATAGTGAATTATTTAGTAGAAATATGATCAAGGTGTAACATATTGCACACACACACACACACACACACACACACACACACACACACACACACACACACACACACACACACACACACACACACACACACACACACACACACACACACACACACACACACACACACACACACTGATAACGCATGTGCCCTCACACACATACATGTGAATACAAAAGTAGTGCTATTGCTATTACTACATCTTCAGGAGGAGAGGCTGAGGATGAGAGAAAATGTGGAAAGGAGGAAGATGAAGACAACTGAAGAGCAAATGAAGACTCTCTGTATTTCTTGTAATGAAGAAGGAGAGCCATTTAGCTCATTTTGCCCCATGGGCCCCACCTTCAAGGTAGGTTTATGAATACATTAACATAGTTCCAATGTTTTTTTACATCCTCAAATAAAAATATTGACACTTTATCTACTAGATTATGTCACTTTGCGTATCACTTAGAATGTTTGCAATTTCAACCTAATCACAAAGTGTTATCTTTTTCATGCTCCATGTCATTCCCCTAGAAACTTCTCATTCAGTTTTATCCAGTAAGTCACATATTCTATGTGATAGTAAATATAGATGCTGTGATGACTGTGCTTGTTCAAGTATTTGTTTTCGAGAGTCTTCTTTCATCTTTATATCTTTCCTACGTGCTTAATTTCTCCACATGACTATTTCTCAGAGTGTAAAGCTTTTCAATCATGTGTGTTGCATAAATGCATGTGGTCAGCTTTTGGTGCCTTTCCTAGTAAATTGGTGAAACTGCAAGACCATTACCATGACAATGCATGTCAACTGAGCATGCTTTGCCAAACATATTCTTCTGTGCTAATGTTTGCATATGGACGTCCATTTATAGAAGGAGATGGAAGAGAGAATGACAGCTGACAACACATGTACGGTGAGTTTCTGTCTTAAAGTTTGTGCAATAGATGTTATAAAGAGTTTATTTAGTGACAAAGATATACTCTATTCTATCTTTTATGCTCTGTTGTCTTTCTATGTATGTTGCACCTATTTCCATCTTCTTCAAGGCCTTGATAATTGAATTAGCATACAATTCAATCTTGATGAAATTTAATTAGTTTAGTTGATATTTTGGAAGCTTAAAGGCCAATCATTAAAAACCTACACTAAACGCACTAATACTAATCCAGTTCCGTGTTTATTTTTTCTCCATAGATTACAGAACAGACAGAGACTTTAAACCGATCTCTGCAGAAAAAGTGAGTAAAACTGAACAACGCATAGACTGAAAACATATTGTGGATCAGGGTTCGAGTTATAATCTGGCTCCCACATAACTCGAACCCTGCTGTGGATTAAAAGGTTGGCATTGTCATTTGATACATGTACGATCAGATCACGTGAAAAGAAATTATTTCCTGATTGTTGGTGTAAAGTAACGTTTAAGGCAGAGACTAGTGTGAAATAATTAATGATATGTTGCAATGTGTTTAATATTTGATAAAAAACACTGAGTTGATCAAATTCAATGGAATTACAAACACTAATTTAGTACATAATTAGAATCATTGTAAGCAAAATGGTATCCTTTCATTCTGATGAGTTTGTTTTGCTTGAAAATAGGAATGTTGTCACCAGAATTGACAACAGGCTGGAGCAGTACACTCACGCTATTGAGGTAACACAATACACTCACACAATACACTCAAGCAAACACACACACACACACACACACACACACACACACACACACACACACACACACACACACACACACACACACACACACACGCACTCACACAGACATACACAAACACACAAAATTGTATACTATATATTAATAATCTATACTTATAATATAATAGACATATGCGTTGTCATGTCCTCATTCTAAAGGTAGAGACTAGCTTCTTGTTTTCTCTGTATTACTGGTAAGATTGTATTTGTTAACAAATTAAAAGAATTTTGGATCCAGGGACATGAAGTAACATTGCATTGATGTTGATATAACATGTAGGCGTACATGGTTCTTTCTTTTTTTAAATTTTTTGTCAAAACAGACCTCTTCAAATGAAGTCAATGCGACGAAGCAAGTATTGATGGACCTACCCAGTCTCACTGAAGCTGTTGCCACCAAGAAAAATCTGTTTGAGGCTGGAGAAGCCTGGAGCCAAAATTTTAATAAAGCCACATTATCCAAGGTAGAACTATAAACCATTTGTTCCATACAGAAGCCATAAATATACAGTTAAAAACTGATTGAATCCATTGTGCAACTTCCCACAAATAGAACAAATGCCTTGTCCAGAAAAGTGTGTATCAATCAAACATCTAGATTTTCTAATAACATAGAAGCATAAATGGACAGATCCAGGGGTACAGTTTGCAGTCTCGTGGAAAGGCCCATAGTGGCAGCTTTAGCAAATAGCGCTCATGTAACTTGTCTTTACTTTGAGAGATGCATTTATATATATTTATATAATTATATATATATATGTATATATATAAATACAGGTATATAGCCTAGGTATAACATTCTTCTACAGTATCTAATTTGCCATTTTTTCGGTTAGTTACAGATCGATTTCGTCAATTTAGCTAAATGGTGTTTTATTGAATGACCTGAAGCAGGTACTAACAAGATATATGAAGAGCTATATGAAAATAATTAAGTTCATAATGTTGTGTATCCTTGTCTCAGGAAACAGATGATCTTAAAGTTGGTGTCGTTGACCTAATCACACAACTGGTAAAAGGGATCTCAGATAGTGACAGCAAAAGTTCTACATTCAAACCAGCAGTGAGTCATAGTAATTAATGCAAAGTTCCTTCAAGTTCCGTAACTAATACCCTTTCATGTTTTTCTCCACAGTGAAAGCCTTTCGGTTACATTACGTAAAACCAGTTATTTGATAATATGAATGAGCACACATTCACTTCTTACAGTAACATTAACAATAAGATCATTACCGTTTGTATGACAATGTCTTTATCCAACAAATATTATGTTCTATATGTCCTACAAAAATATCTTAGCTGTACAACACGAGCTGCATAAATGTGTCTTCTCAAATGCTCAATTAAATTTTGCGTAACATAAAACAATGTGAACATGATATGAATGATATGTGAGGTTATTTCAGGTGGAGCACTAAAACCCAGATTTTGTGTTCAAAGCTAATTATAATGTATAAAAACAGAATCCAGTGGATATGTAATTAATATTCTTGCATAACTGGAAATATACAGTAGCTATGCTATGAAAGTCTGCCCCTTTGTGGGGAATAGTATGACATACCAAACACATTTATATGACTACTGCATGAACGTATTGTAAAAGCAATTACTTAATTTAAGGTGTATAAATTGTGAAACATTGTTTACATTTTCTTTTGTACAGGAAATTAAGCCTGGAGATGTACTAAATAAGAAGAATTTATGGGAGAACCTAGGTGATAGATCTTCCTCTGGAATGATAAGGAAGGTATAAGCTTTTATAGCAGGGATTTTCAAGCTATTTTGACATGTGCCAAAAGGGCAATTGTAGGCTAATGGAATCACTGCCCCAAACCCATTTAAAACAATTAGTCTAGTTTATTTAAGCACATTTTATTGATTTTATTTCAAAATACATGTGCAGTACACCTCATTTAGTCTGAAGACTGAGCCTGTTTCTAAGCGCACAACAGGTACATTCGATGTAGTATTTTTGGACATTGTTGTCTCCTCAATACCATCGTTCAAGTCCGAACAAACAATGGTCGATGGTAGTTTGCCACTTCAGCTTGTTCTACTGACTAACCAAACTCACATTGCTACACCGCCATCTAGATGATGAAAAACAAATTGCCAGTATAGGACAGGTGCATAGTAAATTCATTTTCACTTTGTGTGCATATACCCCACGACATCTTTCGTTGTCGCCCCATAGGTTTATAATACCAAATTTGAAACCATACATAATCTTGGCAGTTGGTGGTGGTGGAACATATTTTGGTGACCCAAGCCAGAAATTCAGATTATTTAAAGACAAAACAAACGACTCCAATATAATTTTTATAACGCGATTCTATTCTAAGGGTAACACAACCTAAGTTCTGCCAGGGGGATGATTAAATAGTATTACATTTCCAGTCCGGCTGAGAGAACAAGCGCCACATTATCTCAATACCATATTTTAACTCAATGCTGATAAGTTCTATTATTAACAAATAATAGTTATAGTTTTGAGGTTTGCTTACCGTGTTGATTCTGAATATTCTAATATTAGTATTATACTTTCAGGGTATTGCCACTAATAAAAAATACAAATTTGTGGTGAAGGGTCACGGAAAGTATGAGAAGAAAGCTGCTAACTTCAGACATGAAAAATCAGGTAAGAGACCAAATTTGGAATTTTCCTCTTTTCAGTAGCTGTTTTATACTGATTGGCAACTAGTATGATTAAGAAAATACTTCTGCCTAATAACGTAACTTATAACAATATTTTCGTATGTGTTCAAATATTATGTGGTCTTCACCATTGAATGAAAATAAAAACAGATAAGAGACAGTTAATTTAAGTTCTGTTTTATGCGGACATGAACCATTCACACAAAATGCTCCATCAATGCAAATGCATATATGCAGTAAAATGGATCAAACTTTCATTTGCGTAATTATGCTACTTTAATTTGTAAATACATATATTTTATCAACATTTCATAACGAATAGATGATTGTTTTGACGTGAGAAAATGTCATTAATTTCTATAAATAATAGAGTAAAAAAACATGCCTATTATATTATTACCAAAAGCCTTGGACATACTCCTCATAAACTAATTCACATTTTCATTGTAGCTTGCCTGACTCAGTCATACTTTTCCTGTGGTATGTCTCTCTACAGGACATGTTAGTCAATCAGAGCAAAGGCATCTTTCCTCAGACATTCATTTACCAGCTCTTCGTCATCCAATTCCTATTTTACCTGATCATTCAAAGATCTTCATGAAAATCCATACCCATCTTAAATCACTCAACATTTTCAAACTGGGAATCCACAACATTCACAGTAACTGTGCAGAGCATGGCCCTTTGATGTCTGTGTATCATACACCTCTCACTCACTTATCACATCTGTTCCCTCCCTTCTTCTGCATGCCATGCAGTTTCCATTGCAGGCCTTCTAACAGATACTTTTAAACATACAATGCCTCTCTGCCCTGTTGTTCCAGGAATGTAGAAGCCCTATTTATTGCATAAATATCTAACGCACATATTCACCAGTGGTCTGTGCTAGAAGCTTTCATTGCTCAGAAAAACAAAACAAAAACGTTGCCTGCAATGAAACTATAGAGCAAAATTGTCGGCATGCATCTGAAAAGTGTTGCTGTGTGCACAGTAGAATTTATATTAAATATTTGCATAAATCGGAAAATTTAATCGAATCCCTCGATTTCATGTGATAAGCTCTGCAGTTGCCTCTGTATGTTTAATACAGTGCAACAGCAAGAAGATGTAGAAAATATAGTATTTGCATCTTCCACCAAATATCCCAAATTACTATTCATGGACAGAACTAAACAACATACATGTATATGATAATGATTGCATAGCCTATATTGATTTTAACTTAGTAACTCAGCAACATACATACAAAAATAAAACTGTTTTCAGTCTGTAGTTTTTGAGGAGCCAAACCCTCTGGCGGTTCTATTGAAGTCCTTTGGCTCATCATCCTGAGCTTTGCGATTTAATAACCCCCTCTCAAACACTGATGCAATTTTAGTAAGTGGCTTTTCTGCTGCTTCTTTCAACTTTCTGGCATTAAAACGCGGACTGTATAGTAGAATTGGTAGTCGATTCACAAAAGATGGGACTTCTTGCTGTTTATCTTTTGACTCATTTTTCTGCCCTGAATCTATTTTGCTTGCTTTAATCTGCTTCATTATTTTTTCTTTAGTGGAAAACATCTGGAAAAGGATAGCATCCCACATCTTCAATGCCGTAGGGGCAGCGTTTTCTTCCTTAGCCATCTCAAGAGCATCAGACAGACCTTTATTAGCTGCAGATTGAGTATCGGATCTTCCTGTGCCAGGGCTCTTGCTGGAGTCTTTTTGAGCTGCAGCCTCTGACTGGGGAAACTGGGGTTCCTCAGGCTCCTCTACCATGTGCTTCTTGAGTCGAGTCCACCCACTCAACTTTGCCTTGAGACCTTTTTGCTTCTTTGCTGACTTGGGCTCAGTTGTGTTTGGAGGCTTTTCTACATTAACACATTTTTGGTCAGCAGTTAAAGATGCAGTTGATGTCGCAGACTTCGTAGAGGGTGTCTCTGGGGTGGCTTTCCTCGGTGCAGCTGTAGCTTTGGTGTTCATAACCTCCGTGTCTATTTGTCCAGTGAGTGGCTGAGATGGCGGTGACGTTCCTCTGTTTGTTGATGGAGCCTTTACTGAGCATGAAGCCTGAGGCAAAGAGGCAGGAGTGGTAGAGTCAATCACAGCAGCTTTAGTTATGGATGGTTTTATCACACTGTCAATTGCTGGGCTTGGGAGAGAGGTGCTTTCTATGATTTGGTTTGTGGAAAGCGGAATATTATTAGAACATGTGTTAATCAGGTCAGGCTCAGGGGAAGGTATTAAAGCATGTTTTATTTTAGACTCATCCAATGATTTAGTATCTGTGTTGATGCTTGGTGAGGGCCTTATTTCTGTAAGTTGTAAGGGGGATTTTAGATTGGCTGCTTGTGTATTAGTCAGGACAGGTCCAATGGAAGGCTTTGTGAGACCAATATGTTCTTTAATTTGTGAAGGGGGTTTAGTTTCAATAGAATTGTATAAGGAAGGATTGGCATGTGTAAAAGGTTGGCCATTTACCATAGGCTTACTTGTTATTGGATCTCGTGCAGAGAAAGGAACCATAGGTTTTTCAAAGTGTTTAGTTTCAATTAGAGGGCTCAGTAAGAGGTTAATATCACCAGTAGATGTATCAGAGGTTTTAACATCTACGGCTGGTTTATTTATCTGAGTACGTAGTAAGAGTTTATCACTTATATTAGACATTTCAGTTATAATCTCTGGAACATGTAACGCTCTGGCTGCTGTCACAGAGTTCAAAAGAACATTTGTTTTCATCATATCACTTTGTTGTACTCCTCTTTCCACATTTGCCTTGGCAGAGGGTTTAACACTATCAGTAGGCATATTAGTTAGTTTAGAGTCCCTAGAAGGAGGACTTTTTGGTGTGGAACGGTTCATTTCAGGGCTACATTGTCTGTTGAGTTCAATTGGTAGAATAGTTTCACTAATGGTTTCACAAGATACATTATCTGTGAATGTCTCTTTAGTCTGTTCACTAGCGATAGTAGGCCTATTAATTGGTTTTGTTTCAATTGCAGGCAAAAAGGTTTCCGCAACAGGCTGTATGGGTGGTGCATTGTGTGTTCTAAAGTTGTCATTCAACGGCATTCTAGCTGAAGGCCTTGGAGAGGGGGTATTGTCTGTGGTGGATGTTCCTGATAATGTATTTTCTTTCGAAAAATTGGTAAAGGGTTTGAAGAAAGTGTTTTTGTTAAGTTCTTCTATGCTGCAACTAATTGTCCCAGGCAGATCTTTGACGGCTTCTGCTATTGTCTTTTTGGGAGATAAGGTTTCAGCACGTGGCTGAATAATTTCAGTGGCATGATCACCTAATAGTACAGCCTGTGATACAGATTGGCTTTTCAACAACGTTTTTGTGATTAGCTCATTAGGAAGGTTAATATCCCTAGAATGTAAATGTTTGCCTGGCAGCATGTTTTCAATTGTGGGAGAATGCTGGTTGGGTAATACAATTACTGCTGGTAATTTATTTTTGTTTGACATATTTGGTGATTTGGTTTTAAATGTAGGTTTATTGGAGAGTTTAGCTGGTGACAAAGCGTCCGTGTCAATTTTACATGGAAGTGTGTTCTGTTGTAATAGCTTGCTAGGGCTGTTTGGTTCAGTAATCGAGTTCCTCGGAAGTTTATTTTCAATTGAAAGTTGACCAATATGTGTAGAGTCTGTAGTAGGTTCTTTGTATTCGATTGTTTCTGTACTTTTCTCGGCAGAAATTTCTACAGTAGGTTTACAGGTCGTTAAAACGTCAGTAGTTTGTAGCCCTGTGGTAACCTGTTGTGATAGTATGTTACCTATGGTTGGCTTAATGGATGTTGAACATTCATTTGGCGAGATAAAAGAAAATATGGGTTGGGTGTTAGTTTTGTTTTGGAGGTAACTATCTTTGCTAAGTTTGCTGAACAAAGCATTTTCTACACTGGTTTTGTTAGACAGAACTCCTCCAATTTCTGTAGTATCTTGGCTAGTTTGTTTATATTGCTCTGTTGACCTATTAGGTAGTCTAGCCTCAATTGGTTGTCCTCTGAGGAGTGTGGATTTGGCAGTTAGATGGCTGGACGCTATATGATATTTGGCGGACAGGTTAATTCCTAATGTGGGCGTGCTACTTTCTTTTACTGTTAGTTTGGAATCTGTCTTTGTGTTTGTCCCAACAGACATCTCTATTTTAGGTTTTGTAAATTCTTTACATAAAGTATTGAGAATAGATTGAACTTCCGTTACATGTTCTGATGTGGGACCTGTTTCAGGAATAATAGCATGTATTTTCTCTGTAGGATAAAACATAGTGGGAGCTGGCTCAAAGTTTACCATTGTCTGTACATTATGTATACTATCTGAGCTCCTTCCAACATTATGAATATCAACTTGAGGACTAATTAGTGCTGGATTTGGCAAATGGTCTGTTTTATTCATATTATTTGCTTCACTTGTTGTATTCTTAATTGCCATAATTGAATATGATGCATCTACTTTTATTGGGAAAGAGGAAGAGTTTGAAACACCATTTAAATCAATAAAGTTTGGAGATTGATTTTGCTTTGCCTCAATTGGAGTTGATAAATTACTTGGTGTGTGCACCTCACCTGGTTTAGGTATTGCTATTGGAGCCTCAGTAGATGAGGCTTTGGGTGTGTTTGCTTCACATGGAATTTCAGGTTTTATTCCCACAGCTCTAATAATTTGTAATCCATTTAAAATTGCTTCAGATTTGTTTTCTTCAGAAATGTTTGTGGATGTCTGATGTGTTGGATGTTCCGAGGAGTCTGTGGTTGCCAATGATCTTTCAACCATTTTGCCCATAGACCATTCATCTAGAGTGACAGAATTAGGTCCATGAAGACTTTTCGAGATGCATGCTTCAGACTTTGAGTTGGAAAGTCCATTAACTATTCCATTAGTTTGAGCTTCCTTAACGGTAGAGCTCATAGAACCATAGTGTGGCAAATTTGTTCGAATCCCACCATAGGCAGCATACTCAGCGGGTGTCAGTCCATAATATGTTGACCGAGTTTTAGGTTTTGGAGATGCCATTGGAGATGTTTGGGATATCTGACTTCCCAATAACGATGATATAGATTTACGTGCCCCAACAACAGGCGAGGAAGGTGGTTGATATCTGGATAGGGCAGGTAATGGTGGTGCTTGTGTTGAAGTAACAGGCATGGTATAAACATCTCCAACGATGTTTGGTGTACTTTTTGGAAATAATGGAGTTTTTGACAAATTAGAATGATCAAGTTCAGTAACTGAATCTGTTTGCAATTTTGAAGTGGAAACAGCTGTTGGTGGTAGTTCAGCAACACACAAGTTATGTCCATCCATAACTTGGCTTAAAACATTTTGAGTAGATACGCTTCTTGTCATAGAATTATTTTCGTGTTTTCTAGAAATGTTCTCACAGGACGGGCCTTGAAAATCTTTTTTCAAAGACATGCTGTTAAATCCATCTGGTTTCTGTTCATTTGCTACCACTAAGAAAGGGTTACTGCGTATGGAAGTACAAGTGGTATTGCTAATGTTTATTAGTGAATTGTTTCTTTGTGTATATGTTATATCAACGGCGGCCTGTACATCCTTAGTGGAGGAAAAGGACGAACTAGCAGCAAACAAAAGTGGGTTTGGTTTTGATATTTCAAAAACAGGTGTTGATCCGCGGGAGGGTAGGCATGACGGTGTCTTTGGCCTCCCAGATGAGGTCCTGGCAACAGGCATATTATATGAAGAGAGCGACTCACTTTTCCCCACGGATGTAAACATCTTTTCCCTATGTATTGTAGATAGTGATGCTCCCTGATATGATGCATTTAACCCTGTTATGTCCTGAAGGGAAGGGGGTCTTGAGATTTCATAGAAGGTTGCCTTGGAAGTGTAAATCCTTGTTTGTGGGGCATTCGACTCTTTATCTTCAACACCTTTAGGAAGAGATGTGTTTGAGCTGACTGTTTCTGAGGACATCACGCAAGCAATGGAACAGCCATCACCATCCTTTGCAGTCTGAGTAGTTGTCCGGCATTCAGATGTATCCTGTGGCTTGATGGACACCTCCCTATGAGTGGAAATAAGAGGCTGTGATGGAGCGGTCGAAATGGATACCAGTACTGGAGGAGGAGGTGGAAAATAAACTGGAGCAGGTTTAAGGATTTGGCTACTGTGGGTAACTGGGGAGAGAGTAAGAATGTGTGTTGATATTTTAGGGGAAACAGAAGCTGACTGTGTTACTGAGGCTGGTCCTAGAGCTGCTGTGGTGGGAACACACCCATATGAGTCAATATCTGTCCTAGATGAAAAAAAACTGTTCTGAGGTGGATGAACTTGCTCATTTTGAGGTGATGTTGTAATGGGAGTGTCGTCATCAAACAAAAAGGACGAGCATTCATAGAGTGGAGCCACCTGGTGCGAGGACGTCCTGACTGGAGTAGTGTTTGACTGTAACGGCGTAATCCCTCTCTGACTATGGGGACTCCTTTGAGAATATAAAAAGGGTGATGCAGAGGGATGGTAAAAGGGCATGTGCTTATCATCAAAGTAGGTTGACTCAGGTGTCCTGGGTGGAGTTGAGTTGTCACTGTGCTCAAGGTCTGTGCTGGCTTCATTCACCGGGGATAAACAGGAACGAAAGGGAATAGGTGTCTGAGAGGGCCCCGTTTTTTTCTTTGAACTCTTCTTCTTAAGTTTCTGTAGCCTGGCATTGTCTTTGCCAGGTTTGGGCAGTAAAGGTGGAGGGTACGGCTGAGCGAAGAGCTCACACTCCAGTCCATTGCTGTAGCTGGCTTCCTCCTGCATTATAGCCACCTTGTGAGAAAGAAAACAAAGCCAAACCTTAATAAATCTTTCACAAACTAGCTTAAAAATAAACAAAACGAGCCATTAAATGATTTATGTAATTCAAATTCAAATCGTGGTAATCACATTTTCATAAACTTGTTTGTTGTATTATGATTATACAAAACAAATGTAAACATGTTATTATAGTGTTTAATATTTGATTCTGTGTGTGTGTTTCAGAGGGATTGTCCAATGAAGATTTCTGAAGCACCTGTAGAATCCTGTAGTTCCACCCAACAATTAGTCTTTGTGACAGACATTTTATTCCAGCCTACTTCAAAGATTGTTTGTGATAGTTGTTTAAAAGTGATACATTGTTAAAGGCATTTTATCTAATTAAAACAACTGAGACGTGAAACAATAGTCAAGCAAACTATTATGTTAAACAAAATTATAAATCATCATAATCACAATACTGAAGCTTTGTGAATGTATTATCTTTTTTCATGTATGTTATTGTAATCATGCAACAAGTTTGATGAAGTGTTTTTAAAGGATCAGTTGTACTATATGGTGTGCTAATAAATGACAAAATATTCCATAGAATGCATGCTGTCCGTTTGTAATAGAAAGAATGTCGAGCTTTCTATTTCTAAGTCATTTGCATTGGGTCAATTAACCTCTAACACCTGCCTTTTTTTAATTTAACCTCTACTAACGGAATTATGAGAACTGTAACTGAAGACGAGTTTAGAAAGGTATGTGGTCTCATGACAACAGGCTTGCTAATAGGTTTCAAAATATGTTCTGCAATCCGTAAGTGGTTGAAAGGTTGTATTGGGATTTTGGAATATAATTTTCCAATTGACAATTACTCTTTATATTAAATAATTTACAGGGGTTACTTTGAAAGCCACCCATGCTGAGAAAATAGTTATGTTCTCTAAACATACCCCTTTGGACACTAGATGTGTTCCAATTTCTATTTTTATACTGAGGTAAAGGAGGGTGAACATATTGAGCCACCAGCCACCTGCTTCTTGCTGTTTGGAACTGTCCTCAAGGCATTCAGTTTCAATTCACACTGGCCTTGAAACAAAACATGTTTTTGCTCTGTCTCCTGCTTTGTATTTGACAAGCGACACACTTTGGTAATGCAATTTATTTGTGGTTTTCTAAATGTGTGCAACGTTGTTTTGAAGCCAATCTGCTACAGCCAAAGGATTTGCACACGAAGCTTGACACATGAGTAGAGGTCATCCTTTTAAGGCACTGTGGTTTAATATTTGGGTCGTCCCTATTCTCACTTAGCTTAAAAGAGGACTGGTTGCAATAAGTAATGAAAAAAAACATACTGTGACTTACAAGCAAGGCTGCTGCAAAGTAGAAATCTATTAACTAGTAATACTGATAACCAATACATTATATTTGCTTTTTCAGTTCATTTAAACATTTTGAGGTTTAATAATGTCAGTGGGCTACTTACCAGGAGGTAAATGCCTTAGAAGATGTTTTACTGGTAATGCTATAAAGTAAGGAACGACATTCTCTTAAATAATTTGTCAAAATCTTCACAACAATTCGGACACATTTCTTAACCATGCGTTTTTTTTCAGTCACCTCAATTCTGGCAGGCTCATCGAATTGCAATATCATTCAGCATTTGTGACACTGTGTTTCAGAACATTTTCCACACAAGCATTGCCAATTAAATTCATGCATTTTAGACTTTTCAACCCTAATCCATTTTGGGAGACACTGAAGCTTATGTTGCAGGCCAGCTCAATGTCCAGACGTCATGAATACATCACAGAAGCATAAGCTTGTCAATTGATAGAGATTTATTTGTGTTTACCTTTGGGAAGTGTTAGTTGGGGGGGAACTGCTGTCAGCCTGCTAGTCCAAGCTCGGAGTGTCACACGGGGAGTCTCATCTTGAAATGAACTGCACCCTACCTAGGCAAGCGGGCAACAGTGCATGTGGCCACTCCAAAAATAAATCCTGTTGCTTGATACATGTTTCACTGTGACAGCACTGCAGGCCTATGGCAGTTTGACTCACTCAGGGGGTTTCCAGGCCCCTGAGATATTATATACAGTTAGTTCATTGTAGATAGTGTTGAGCAAAAGCCCTTAGACACAACTGTGCACCCACTTAGCTAGTTATCTCTGGTCCAATTGCCTTGGGATCCCCCTAAATATATACTCTTCACCAGAGGCTAATAAAGACGTATGCATCATTCTTTTTTTCTAAGTGGTCACATTCCTATGTGATCAAGTCAGTGGGTGAGCTATTCCAGAAGATGAAAAGGAAACAAGCAATGCAGACTAACAGTGGTTATACGTGGAAGGTGAAAAAAGTATTAAGGAAAGTCATTTACATTTTTCCTCATTTACTGTGACAATGACATTTCAGATCTTTCAAATTTTTTTATTGCATTTAACATTCGAACAAAAATATAAATGAGACATAAACCCTTAAAATAATAAACGTACATCATTGTTAAGTAGTTATCAGTTTGATTATTGACAGGTCTGTTTAACTAGTACAGTGCAGAGGGTATCCCCTAAACATGGTTAAGGCCTACAACATGCAACCCATGATACTAGACTGAAATGAGAGCACTGAAACAGGAAATAGTGTATATTGTGTAAGTTCAATGCTGTACTTAAAAATAATCCATGTTTCCAGTACTGCGGACGTGATGCCTGTATTGTCATTATCTTGTGTTATTATTACAGGTATTAACTAGTGATGAAATCATCATCATCACACACACATTGCTACCCTCCCTAAAAAATTACACAGATTATGAAATTTTATTTTATAGAATAAAAAAAAAGATTTCAGCACAGTAATACACATTACATAATCTTAAACCATAATCAAATTAAAGCAATGTTTTGAATTATATGCAAGTTTAAAGAATAAACAATAGCCTTCCAGCCATGCTGAAAGTCTACTTTTAAAACTTTAATACATTTTGAAGACATGCTGTCTACTGAGCCTGATCACTGTTCCCTTCCCTTAAACAACAGAGGGAAATTGTTTGAATTCTTAGCTAATGCATAACTGTCAACTGCTGGTTGATTGCTCAGTGTGCTCGGTGCTAGCACTACCCCTTGTATAATATCGGCTTGTCTTCTATTACGATAAATATAGCTAGAGAGACATCTCAGCTGCTCCTTCCCGAACCTGAGCCCCCTACTTTCATAGAGAAAATTCCATCCGTCTTCTTATACAGGACCAGGGGGCCAAGATGTTGCTGGTGCTCCCATAGTAATCCTCCAGCGCATCCTCAGCCAATAAGGGGCCTGAGAAGATCAAATATCACTGTAACAGAAGG
This sequence comes from Galaxias olidus, assembly GCA_026901105.3. Lineage (NCBI taxonomy): Eukaryota > Metazoa > Chordata > Actinopteri > Galaxiiformes > Galaxiidae > Galaxias > Galaxias olidus. The sequence goes on from JAPMUY010002345.1 coordinate 139,677, forward strand.
ACTTGTTCTCTGACAAATGTTTGCAGAACATTCAGCCAATCTTCACTGACGGGAAGCTCACTTCATTCTTCTTTTTGAAGGTAAGAAAGATGGTCTAAGGTTTAGTATGAATGAATAACTGGAAATGGGGGAATAATAAAAGTATACATTTTTCTAAAATCCTCTCATTGCAAAGATAATATTAATCAAATCAAAGTTTTGGGTGGCTGAGAGTAAGACACGGTAAATATTTGTGATATGGAAATCAGTACCATATGACAAACTCCTAGGTGTAACCTTAGATCCTTGGTGATAAAAATGTAAAAATGCAATCTTTTTAGGTGTAGGGTTGCACATATTCTGATTCAAAACAAAATCTTTATTGTAGTTAAAGGGTTCAGATGGGTAATGGTCAAATAATATAATATTATATATAATATTTTTATGGCAATCATTATTTGACAAATGTCTTGATACAAATATCTTTGTTTAAGGTACAAGACAAATATGGTTAATATGGTTTGTGGTAACCCATGCATCCATGTGTTGTGAAGTTTACAAAATGTTGCAATCATAAGCAAACAAAGGAAACAAAACTTAGTATTTGACTAAAGTATTTGGACAACAATTACTGTACAAAAATAATTTGTGATGTATTCAGTTAAAACTATGTTCAACAGATTAAAATTAGACTGTTGCAGGCTATGGGTACATTCGCTAACGTTGATAGTCAACCCCTTAAACACATTTCCCAAACAAATGGTTAGGAATTCAGGTTGGTGCATTATTAGCAAAGTAGAAAACAAAAAAAAACATAAGCAACTGAATGGACGCTTAGCCATTATAATGACCACATTGAAAAAGTGAATTGTAATGAAAACGATAATTGTTCAAGCAGTGGTCCCTCTTTCAGCGATTGTAATCTGAACAGCTCTAAATAGCCTAATTCAAATTTGATTTCTCTCTCTCTATCTTTCTCCATCCCTTTCTCCCTGTCTCTCTCTCCTCATTTCTGCAGTTTTTTTACTCTCTTTGAGCCTCTCTTGAACGATAATAATACTATCACAATTTCTATTTTACAACAATGGTCTACATTCATGTATCTTCGCCATAGCTGGTTATTTTGATGACTTTGAAGTACCGACCGATTTGGATGGAGCGAAGGGATTAAGTGTTTCTATTTAAAAAGAAGTCTGTGCTGAGACTGGGAAATATGATCCTAAACTAATCCAACAAGACATCTGCAGCTGGGCTGGAACCCCAAGTGTGAAAAAGTCACCCAAAGACACAGTATTTATTTATATCCACAAAGGATTAAAGGTAGACTCTGGCATATGACATCATTAGAACAAGATTGGAAAACTCACTGCCAAAGGAAAATCCTTATCAAAGAGATGCACATCTCTTTTTCCAATACATCCATAGTAGATAGGAGAGTAAAATCATGATATTTCTTTTCCTTGTGTGTGTGTGTGTGTCTCTAATGACAAATGGTCCAAAGTAGGCACTTGACTGCCATGTCATTATTGACATTTATTTGAATGAAAACTGCCCTTTTTTACTTAAAATGTTTGTTTTTACAGAGACAAAGTCTACTTTCGCCATGTCTGACGCTGAAGAAGTGTGAGTACTTTAAGAGCATAATTTCTAAGGATTACATAATTTTTTTACACATTAGTGTACAGCCAAATTTGATGGGCATGTTTTAATATCTTGTATCCAACCTAAATGTAATATATTCAATTATATTCTGTATTTCAGAGATCAGATTGAGGGTAAGTAAACCAACATCATTTAATTAAAATGTTGAATACATTTTTTAGGGTATGTTCAAAATCTTGGTTGTTGTAAATATGTCTTATTAGGCAGTCAAACTGTGCATATTTTCTTCCGAGTTCAGTTAATTCCATAGGACTATATTGACTATTACTGCAAATACATTTCTTTCAAGTATATTTAGTACTAATACTAATAGTACATAACTAGTACTTAGTAGTGTTTATATAGGCTATTTCAGTTCTTGATTGTTTTGATAATGATGAATAAACTTCGTTGAAAGGGTTAAATGGCTTTCGCCTAACTCACAATTCCAGTTATTTACAGATTTTTTAAGCAATATATATTAAACTAAACCCCAACTAAATGCTTATTAACTAGGGGATAAATAGAAAAATCAAACCTATAACATTTTGACTTTCATGGAGAAAGGTTTATTAACTTATTCATGATTTTTTTTTGTTTCACCAATTTTTTTTTGGGGCGTAAATGAAGACGAAGGTAAAACATCGATCCTCAATTGGGCTTTTCTAATTTGATTTGGCATTTTCCTCCATCATAATTTAACAACTGTTCCATCCAAAATCAGACATGTGTTTGACGATGTCTGTTTTGCTTTTTGGTCACCTTTCACTTAATTGTGATTTGTTTGTGACGTTTTTAAATCTTTTAACAATATATATATATTTTTTTGTTGTTGTTGTGGATTTGATAACCATTCTGTGCCTGTAAATCTAACACTTTGAAAAGCTCAAATTTTAATATAACTGTTTTAAATATTTTATTTAGAGTGAATTTGCACAAGTGAATTACTTCTTGTTGTCTGTCTCACATGCAACAATCTAAACTCCATTCAAAGCCATGGTTATTTTCTCTTCATAAATGGGCACTAACCTGATTCAGATATTTACAGTAGATCAACTAAACACAGAGGACACCCTAAGTCACAACAATCCCAACATTTTACAGGAAATTCACTCCTTTCTCAAGAATAAGTTAGCAATTCTAAATAGTAGTTATGTTTTTAAGTTAGTTGCCAACACCATGTTTTAGCAGTAGTATCAACAGTAGAAATACGCAATTTGTATACTATTTAATTCCTCACAAAACAAAATGTGATGAAAATTTATTTATCAGTTGCGGAATTATGCATATTCGACCAGTCAATTATTTTGACTCAGCAGTAGGGAGATCAAGTTTCATTTGCTAATCAGTTTGTTGTTGGTGTAGCTGTTGTTGTTGTTCTTTTGGGGTTTGGGGAGGGGGTGGGGTGGTTGTAATTTTTTTTACTGCGTTTTAATAATACATTTGCAACCATGAGTAAAAGTTATTGGGATGTGATTTCTTGTAAAAATTCTGTTGCATTGCTAAAAATCTTGGGGATCCATGCAGTTTTGGAGAATCTGGTTAGACCTTACAATTGGGGAGGGGGGTTCTGAACCTCTCAGATGTTGCCCCTCTAACCCGTTCGTCCAATGTGAGCTTGGTTTGTGCAACTCAGTAAAGTAATTATGAAACGCAACCCAACCCTGATTGACTTTTTATTAGTTTAACCAAGCAGTTTTTAGTGTTTTGATTTTTATAGATATCTGCCAATAGTATTAGCCCTTTTGTTAATAAAAACTTGTAAAATGTAAAACTGTGTCAAATGATAAGTGTATTTCATACTCTAATAGTTCTGCTTGCTAATTTTATAGATATAGCTGCCTGCTGCTAATCTTCTAATAGTGTGCATTACATTATTCAGTTTCAAACAAAAATGTAAATAAGGGTAACCTTTTCTCAAAGGAGACAATACAAAACTGAAAATGTGTTTGGGTTTATTGCACACTCTTTAGCATGTGAACTGATTTCAGTTCAGGTATCTCCGGTAGCTGCTAATCGGAAGTATTTTACATCATTGTGTTTAACCTACTTTCCTTTTTTATTCTCACACATTATACTCTTTTTTTGTCATTTCACTCATTGTTTCATGGTCTTTTCTTTTTGGTTTTTCCAACCATCACTGCCAACTGATTATATAACAGCAATTATATTGTCCATACCTCCATCTAGACTGACAAACGAAAGCTACGTCAATAAGCACTATGGAAACCTCTATTAGGTTAATATAAAACTGTCCAATACCTTGACCATGTGTAACATCACTTACTGTGCTAACCTCATTTTGTTTGTAATGTCTGACATTATCAGTAAAATGAGACTGAACCCTTCCTCTCCTTGGTTGCTCGCTGCATGCTGTGTGGGTATAGCTGAAGAGGTAGTAGAAGTAGAAGTAGCCCCAGAGTCAGCTGCTGAGCCAGAGGCAGAGCCAGAGCCAGAGCCAGAGCCAGAACCAGAGGTAGAGCCAGAGGTAGAGCCAGAGCCACAGCCTGAGCCAGAGGAGGAGGAAGGTATGTGACAGTGGTTATTCATTCATCAGCCATTCATTTGTCTTTTCCACTGAGTAGATAAGCCTGTAGGCTGGCAGTATCTGTTGTAGACTAATTAGACCCACTAATATAGTCCCTCTAGTTTCCCTTGTTGCTAATTTAGGTAATGGCTACTGGAGGTACCTCCTCTTCATAACGCCCATTATGAAGAAAGCAATGTATATGCATAGTCAAATATGTATATACAGTATGGTTACATAAATAATAATTCAGTCTCAAAGCACTCTCTTCTTACCCACTATTCTAAGAGCTTCAGTTGCTTTGTTTTAAATTGCAAACCTAAAAGCAATGCAATGCACTACAGAGTCTAAGTGCTAACCAGTTCTTGCATCATTTGTTGCTAAGCTATGTTGGTAGATTCTAAGTCAAACCCCTCACAGCATCATATCTGAAATATGCCATTATGTTAGTTGAAACATATAGCCTACAAGTTTGAACTTCAGAAAAAACCTTCGGTTGACAAACTATAACTTAAGCATATTAGAGCTGATACATGAGAAACGTTTATTTTATTTTTGTGTTTGAGCGTATTTTGAGTGTTTTGAGAATTCGATAAAAAGCATAAGATTATTATTAAAAAGGCAGTGATCTTTACTTACTTTTCCTCCTGTGATCAATCACAAAATGTAAGAATACTGTACATAAAAAACTTTTTCCGTATTCAAGATTCTAGTAATTGATTGATATCTGCTGCTGCACCAATTGCTTAAAGCACTTTGATTTGCCAGCAGGTTTCTTTTGGTAAACCACAGTCTCATAGCTTTTTATTCTAATGTTTTTAAGAATTTATGATGGAAATATATAAACTTAAATGGAATTGAATGTACCTCAGAACACCGGTAACCCTGCAATGTGTAAACACTTTTAGTAATACTTAGCCAGCAGTCATGTGTCTAACAATCTCTATTCTGCTCTTGCTTTGGACTATTGCTGCATGCAGAGGCCTATGAAGAGGAAGGTATGTCATTTTATATTTTTATACTTCTGATTGGAACATCATGGCTGCACAGCGGGGCCTCTCGATCTTGCTGGATTACACTTCAACCCCAACAGAGTGGTTCATCAGTTGACACATCTCCCACATAGTATTCACCAATTTTCCCCCAGTGAAAGGAAAAATCATTTAAATCCCTATCTTGGTTAAATATCCGCCACAAGACATGACCCCAAGAGAAAGTGTGAAGAAATATGGTGTGCTACGCCATGGCAGAAAGACCCCACTGCTCACGTCTTGCTCTGATTCTTTTTCTTTTTGCATGTGCCAAACCAGTCGAGGAGGAAGAACAAGATGGTAGTTTGTATTTCCTGGTCTTTGTCTGTGTGTCTTTTTTTTTGTTGCAAGGTTTAAGCCAAAAAGCTAATCACAAACAACCAATCACAACCGTTTGGGTGCAAGGCTTGCTATCATCTGGTGTTGTTTTGTTGTCCTTTTTTGTTTTATTCACTCTAGCTGATAGTATTTATGGACCACTTTTAACAATCCCAAGTAAAATATTTAGTCTTGGACTGCACATTTAAATTTTGACAATCCCATGACGTGTGTTTTAAACTCACAGATAAAAAAGAACTTGATATATTGCACATACTACTTATCCTGATTAGCACTGGTTCTATGTCTGTTGGATTACATCCCTAACACACACAAAAATGTATTAACATTGTAAAGAATTCATAAAGACTTGGACATGGTTTTACTATCCATTCGTAGTAAGCACAACTGCAGCCCCAATTATACAACTAAAATATGTTCCCATGGATAGTCCCTTTGACTAACCAAGCCCCCATGGTCTGCTGTCTGAATCCTGGTCACTGTTCACGTGCTGTGATGTGTAACTATAAAACGTATTCTTCCATTTTTATTTTCACATCAAACAGAAGAGAAGCCCAAGTTCAAGTGAGTGTACAAATCTTCAGATCTATGTGTGTCTTATGTGAAGATACCCTGTCATTTTCTTGAGACAATACACTCTGTCAGTAAGTATTGTATTGTCTATAGACTGATTAAATGGAAATGACTGTTACAACTGACAGTTTAATTATTTTTTTAACAGACCAAGTGCACCAAAAATGCCAGATGGTGAGAAGGTGGACTTTGATGTAAGTAGACTTGAGTGTATGGTTCTCTTGAGCATCCTGAGATGTGATACATTTTGTTATTTAAAATGTTCACTGTTTGACTGTAACATTCTATGGTTTTTGTTTTTCTAACAGGATATCCATAAGAAGCGTCAAAATAAGGACCTTGTTGAACTGCAGGGCTTGATTGATGCTCACTTTGAAACCAGGAAGAAGGAGGAGGAAGAGCTCATTGCCCTCATGGACAGAATTGTGAGTTAATTGCTCAAGCAATATGTTACACAATGGGGGGAAACTGAGTTCCATTATACATATGGGACAAAAACAGGTCAATATACAAAAAGCCATACATCTCAAAGCAGTACAAAATAAGGGAGATGATGCATCAACGTGACTATACTAATATGCCTATATGTTATTGGTTATACATGACATCAATATGTTCATGGACACCAACATTACCGAAGTCCTCAAATATATTGATGGACGCCAGCATTTCCAAAGTCCTCAAATATATTCATGGACGCCAACATTACCAAAGTCCTCAAACATATTGATGGATGCCAACATTATCACAATCCTCAGTACATCCCCCATTCTAGTCATCAACATCAGATCACCACCATCAACATTGACAGTCAACGTCAGTTTACACAGCAGCAGGTACAAAGGACTTAGTATGAACACACCTATTCCTTTAGACGTAATTGCTCCGATAGTTGTATGTGCCTAAGCTTTTGTGTGTGTATGTGTGTGTGTGTGTGTGTGTGTGTGTGTGTGTGTGTGTGTGTGTGTGTGTGTGTGTGTGTGTGTGTGTGTGTGTGTGTGTGTGTGTGTGTGTGTGTGTGTGATTGTATGTGTGCAGGAGAAACGTAGAACTGAGAGGTCTGAACAGCAGAGGATTCGGGCTGAGAAAGACAAGGAACGCCAGACGAGACGCGAGGTACACTTTGTGCCCTCTCAAAAATCAAAAGTTTATTTCAGGTTTAAATGCAATCTTTGTCTTTCTGGTGGATTCTTTGAACTTTGTTGTCAACATTCAACAACATTTTTCCCAGGCTGAGAGGGTGAGGAAAGAGGAGGCAGATGCTCGAAGGAAAGAAGAGGATGATGCTAAGAAGAAGTCAGCGCTATCCAACATGGGTTCCAGCTACAGCAGTCATCTGCAGAAGGTTGAAATACCCCAAAATAGTTGAACTACCATTTATTCCTCTGAGTACTCCTGTGTCAAGTTTGAAAGCGTGTAACACACAGACAAATAGCTCTCTTTGTTGACCTGAACACTTGCAGGCTGATCAGAAGAGAGGTGGAAAGAAGCAGACTGAAAGGGAGAAGAAGAAGAAGATCCTGTCAGAGAGACGCAAGCCTCTTAATATTGACCATTTGAATGAGGACAAGCTGAGGTAAAACCATTGTTATGCAACTCCCTGGTCATCACAAACCCTGGTCCATACCCTCTGTTGGTCTAATCGTTCATGGAATGAATACGTATAACACTTTCTTCTCTCGAATACCACACAGGGACAAGGCAAAGGAACTATGGGAATGGATGCACCAACTGGAATCTGAAAAGTTTGACCACCTGGAGAAGCTTAAGAGGCAGAAGTATGAGGTGAGTTTTGGTGTAATACTTCAGGGATATGAAAGAGTTTTAAGTTTATTATATATTGCTTATCCAATTCATGCTCTTCAAACTATCCCCTCTCTAGCTAAGGACAGTCTTCTGTACTTCTCAATAAGTATAATCTTTCTGTGACAATTTAAGGACAGATCATAAAACGCAAACCTTAAAAGAGGATACAAATAGATCAGCAATTAGGCAATAACATGGATTATTTTGTTTTGTTTTAAATCCTATACTATAAGCTTTCGAATTTGCAAGCGTCCTGTGTCCTGAAGCATACAGCACATGCATTTTGGTTGGAAGTGAGGGACAACACGTAAACCATGACTTAGCCCTACCATACATGAACGCAGCTGTGCTTTGACATCCTTCAGGTCACAACACTACGTAAACGAGTTGAGGAGCTGAGTAAATTGTAAGTAATTGTGACCTGCTCGACGGACAGGTCCAGGCCTTAGGGCTAGACCTAAGGAGCGCATGGCCTGCCTGCATGGGAAAATGGAAAGGACCAAGGATTCCCAGGTTCCCATAGGGCTATAGTCCTCAGGTGAAAGGGGAATACTAATTGCCAGGTGGAAAAAAAATATTTACGCGCGAAAGTCTGTTACCTGGCATCTAAGCCCAAGTCTGATTTCATAGATTTTTTTCATTTTTTACAAGCCTAAAAACAAGAGTTGCAAACAGGATATTGTCAGACAGTTGCAACATTCACATGAAATTACACATGTAAGGTGGCAACATTCATTCAAGGGTAATACACAGAACAACTTTTCAACCAGGAACCAAGTGATCAGAAACACATAAAAGATGAAAGGTGATGTGTAATTTTCTCACAATTTTTATCACAAAATGTTTATAATACAGCAGTAGAGATCACGGTGGGATGCAAAAATAAAAACCAAAATCAAGAAAAATCTGTGTTTTACCATCAATCCACATTGATTCGAAAATAAACTTTGAATAAATATTCTGATGGAGCAAAGAGTAATGCTTAGCACAGAAACAATTAAAGAAAGGATTGGGTAAATATTATCTATATTAGATATATGTGACCTTTAATACATGGTTTGAAAGATGCTGATTGTACACACTGAGATATGGTCTGGTCTATAGTACATGGCTATTGTCTTCACAAGATTACATTCCACAAGTAAGTGACTTATTTTCATTTTTTTTGGGGGGGGGGGGGTATCACTCAAAGAATAGACACACACAACAATCTGTTGAGTATGCAAGAACTGCAATTGAACACAAAGATAAACAGCTTTTAAATATGACTAGCTGGTATTAGAAATAATAAAAACTTTAAGTTGGCGTAGGATACCATTGCTTTTCTATGTGTGTATGTGTGTGTGTGTGTGTGTGTGTGTGTGTGTGTGTGTGTGTGTGTGTTCTTGGTCTTCAGCATCAAAATGCTGCTCTCAATACAGGACTGCTGTCTAATGAGGTGAGAGCTGAGGGGTTTCCAAGACCTATGTGGCTTGCTGGCACTTATTAAAATGCATATGTCCCATGTTTGCAGGTTGTCTCTCTCAGAAACCGCATTGATGAACTGCAGAAGCAGTAAGTGTTGTACACCTCCCACATCATTCCTATGCAATGACTAGTTTCCCAGAGCATAGAGGTACACGAATTAACACATCTCTTTTAAGAAAGATTTTCCCTTTCCAAGAATTTGTATGTCACATTTCTAATTGGTTTGAATAAGACAGTAATTAATGCATGACAAAGCATTTGTTACAAATCATATGTAACAAATGCTGGTAAGGAATGGAAGTTGCACTGAAGTTACAGAACAAATGTTCTGTCTTAACATAGTCGGACATTGCTTGCAAAGGCTCAGCAGAATACTTGTTATTCTTTGCTTGAACCTTTGTATATTCAGCATTTCTGAATTTTCAACAAAACAGTGGATTGTTCCTCGTCAACTCAAATGTATTTGCTATTTAACTAAGATAATTTGATGCTTGTATCACATTCCCTACATGTAATACAATAGATAAGATATCCATATGCTCTTTATGTAGCTGGTTAATAGAAATTATGGCACACAAAAGTTGTATTGTTTCTCCCCATGATAGTGTTGTCATAGTGAAAAAAGTAGAAAATGCTTACTTACAAATGTAATCAAATGTAGTCATTGTAATCTCAACCATGCCAACGTTCCACTGCCATACTTTCTTCATTTGACTGAGTATCTTATGAATAGGTCATGTGATCTCAGGATGCTCCTGAAAAGTGAAAAGAAATGTTCTATTTGAAAGAAATATCGTGGGTCTTATAGACTTAACATACAACAGTTCTGTGAAATAGTTCACTTCCTGAATAAGTTAATCATAAAATGGTAAGTACTGCATAGCGTGATGGTGGTACATGAGTATGATTTATTCTGACAGTTATAAGGTTCCATGTCCGTTTAGGCTACTTAAGAGATATTGAAGATTAAAGTTTACACATCTAAGTTGGTAAAATGGGTATGGAGTTTTTATTTGATGATTTACTGACCCCCCCCAAAAAAACAAAAAAAAAACACCACACAGGCATTATGAAACACCCAAACGTTCAAAATGTGTAAAAAAAAAACTCAAAAACAAACAAAAATGGATATGGAACCTTGTAACTCTAAACTCACACGCTGCAAACTAACACTCATACTGCAGTTTAAGTGTTTGTTTTGCCAATGTAGATTGTTATAATTTGCATGTTGGTGTGATTGCAACGATGTTTCAATCATCACATTGTGTTTGTATCATGTTGTATGATATTACCCCAACAGTCTATATCATACGTCAGGCCCACAGTCACAACATGTAGCAAACTGAGCCCATAGGCATATACTGACAAAGATCAAAGTTTATTTCAGTATTACTCGAAATGACACTCACTAACTGTGACACTAGAGGGCATATGACATTGCCTAGCTGCACCACTGACTTTTTATTTTTCTTGCCGTTGGCACATTGTAGTAGCAAGAAGGGAGCTGCTGCCCGCCGCAGAAAGTAGACCACCCAATCGAGAGGCCTCAACAACCCGGGCCTGCATTGCTGAACTGCCCCACTACATCTCTCTGCCGGCTACAGCAAAAACTATCCAATTCAGACCCACCCCACGGACATTTTCGTGTTGTGTGAAAGCATTTTCTAAAAAATTTCAATTGATTTTTTTTCCCCCCACACCAGATTATTGTTACATGTTCTCACTTTTTTTGTAAATAGAATGTGAAGCTCAGCCTACAGATGGCCTTCCAGCACAATAAAATACATCTTATACGACTTGGTAATTTGATTTGATGGCATACAGTGTTTTAAACAAACTAGCAGTAAATGGTTTTGGTTACACTGAAGCTCATTCGGATTTGAATTTGTCACAGGTATATATAAATCAGGTTATAATAAAGAATATGCAGTGACAATATCTTATAGCGCCGAACATGAAATGTCACACGAAAAGGACTATAGGCCCAAAGTAAATAGGGTACACAATAAAACAACTGGTACAATTAATTATGCATGCAATTAAGCAAGACAAAATATTGTATCTAACTTACAAAGAATATTCTAAATATCCATGGGTTAATTTGAAATAATAGCCCTGCTAGGCACCTTAGGAGTTTCCTCGGCACTAAAACGACGAGTTCGATAGGTTTCTCTCAAATTAACTGACATACAGATTTGCATCCTCAAAACCTATTAGGATTCTGTACGTCTCGGTGATAGTTCAGCATTACTTGTTCGAATTCTATGTTTTGTCATCATTAAAGTTGTTTTTCACTTCTCAAGAATCAATAAGAATCAATGTCGCATAGCCTCAAGTTGGCCAGTATAGCACACTGCACATAGGCCCGTTGTTTACAAATTAGAAATTCAAACTTCTATACAACTGTCAGTAGTATTTTCTAAATGTACCTTTATACATTTTATTAATGTGGACGAATAGCTTATAGTGAAATTTAGCTTGGCCTCACAGAGAAACGTAAATATATGCATTCAAGTTATTCTAGTCTGGCAAATCATAATATTAGCACAATATTATAGAGACAACGACAGAAATAATATTTAATAGAGCATTTTTTTTAATTAAAAGTAACTTCCTTCTGCTGATTTAAATATAGATAAACATTGCACACAGCATTTCAAGCACAAGTAGTCTTCAAGGATTTATATCAACTTAAATAATCATATACTAATACATACACTTTTGGTTCTTTCACAATCATTTGCCAAATAGGCTTCTCTTATTTACACATATACAAAATGGTCCTCATTTCGCAGGTTATTTAAAGCTGACATTATACAAGGTATAATTCATGGTAATGAATTGGAAAATTTTAGACCTATCTCAGACCTGAAATGCAATTATTTAACAACAAATTGATTGAATCGGTGTTTAAATTGATTATGCTAAATAACATTAATTTAATTGACAATTTGAGAAAAGACTAGTCAAAAGACTGCCTAAACACAGTATAAATCAATGTTATATCATATCATGTTTTGTAGACAAAGACTAAAGATGACGTGATCTAATTCCCCCTACAGCGAAGAATATTTATATTCGTGTTCAAGAATGTACAATAAAAAGGTCCGTCGGATGAGTTTGAGACTCTCAGAGCTCCTGGTAGACTGTAGGGTCATGGAAGGTTTTGATGCAATTCACCGGTGAAGGGATGGGTATTCCAGATTCATTCAAAAATGATCCCTCTTGATCTGAACAGGGCTTATCCTCGGGGTCATTTTGAACGGTGGGACAGGTAGACGTGTCCGTTGTAATTCTTTCCACAATGCTTGATAGGCAATCTAAGCTGGATACAACACACTTATTCCTTATGGAATCTGCAAAATAAATTACACATAAATAAACAGACACATTTGGACCTTGGATCGTTAAATACAAGTCTGTATTTGCATGTTTAATATGTCAAGGCTATACTATTCTGACTGGATTTTCGTTGATATTAAATTTTATAGGCCTCCGTCTCTGTAAAAACCCATAGAACTAGAAAAATTACGGTCAAATAGGTTTGAACTTACTACTTTTGGATTCGTGGAAGTAAGAGCTGAAGGTACCCCTCTTCCTCGTTGGATAAGGGGGCACGTTGACATCCATCTGTTAATATTGAGTAATCAAATCAATAGGTCAGATGCAAAAAGTTGTTAAGCAATGTTTTTTTATTATTGTTAAGTAGATTTTGTATGCATAGTCTATGCCAATAAACTATTGACAATTCGTTCCTTACCATGCCGTCAGAGCAGTTGGAGCGTGGACTGGACGCATCTGAGTCCTCACTATAGTGATCCAGAACGGGGAAATAGGTCTCATCTCGTTCCCCCCGAAGTAGGGTCTGGAGAGACTCAATGTAACTGATGGCATTACGTAGAATTTCCACTTTGGGAAGCCTCTGGTTTGGGTTTGTAGAAGTGCATCTCTTCAGTGTCTCAAATGCATTGTTGACCTTCCCAAGTCGTCGCCTCTCTCGCATAGTGGCAGCTTTTCTACGGTCAGAATTGGTGGTCTTCCTCTTGCATGCTTTGCACGCCCATAGTAGGCACCTGCCAGCTTGGTGGTGCCCACTCGGTGCTCGAATATGCTCCTCGTCGTTAGGATGATGATCTTCTCCCTTTAGGAGTCCAGCATGTACCAGTCTGGGGTCTAGGTCCTCAAAGAATTGCATGTCACTTGTATTAAAACAAGGGTCGTCGTAAAAGTCATCTGCAGAGGCAATTGAGAAAGGAATATCGGGCAACTCCATGCTTTTGGCGCGTTCTGTCCAAATATAAAGAAAGGTAAAAAAATAAATAAATTACAATGGTCAAGTCAAATTACAAAATGCTGCTGCACGTTAGTGAAATGCCCTTTGAGGATTGTAATAAAGTTGATGTTAAGACTGTTTATAAAGAGGCATGCAACTTTATGGGTGTGTCTTCACGCAGACCGTTATCTCTACAAGCCAATAGGAAAAAGCGAAGGGAGCGGTTGGTTCTCATAATGCAAATTGAAGTGCTACAAAAAATTACTTTTAAACAAAATTGTAACTATAAGAAAACAGATGATTAAGTCAAGATTTGAATTAATAAGGAGAGCACAAAATATTATACAAAGCACTTAGGCAAAGGCCCTTCCCTGCAGTGAAAAACAATTATTCACGTGAACTTGTTAGAAAATTATTTCATGGATTCCCAAAAGATAATTATTGCAATAAAGGGAATAATCTTGTACATAAAATTGACTTTTGTATTAAACAGATCAAGTCACACAAATCGTGTTTTTGTGTCAGTGTTGTGTGTAAGTGCATGTGTGTGTGTTCAGTATTTTGACCAATTTAAAATAATTGTCTTTAAATGAATCTTCTGTTAAAAGCTTAATTTGTTTGTTTGTGTAATTAGTAAGGTAAAGGTATAGGCTGAAACACTTTGTTTTTCTTTCGGTTATGGTATTTGTGTTTACAATGTACATGTCTTAGGGGAACATGAATGCAAACAGGTAGGAGGATAACTTTGTAAAGACAGCACTCATGAAAAGACATTTACTCTACCAAGAGCAAACTGTCCCACAATATGATTCCTGGAAGTATGATTCATCTTGTCATTAGATTCCACTGCGCTGTATGAAGTAATCTTTTTCAAGGGAATAATGAGCACTTTCTGAAATATGTATTGAGTTCACAAAATGACTTTTTGATTGAGAAAAGGATTTTCAGCAGCAATGTGGGTGTATTCTTGTTATCCCACTTTAGTGACTAGATCAACAAATAGATTGCTTTATGAATGACATAACGCCTATGTTGTTCTTCTTTGAGCATTCACTGTGCAGCATCTCACTTTCCACGATGTTAACAATTAACAGCATAATGGTTTTAAGCCAATGTTGTGCTAATCAACATAATAAAAGCACGCGAATGAACTATAACTTTGGTGTGTTCGTCCTTTTGTTTGTGATTGGGAAACAATTTAACCTATACGTTTTATTTTGTTGATCCTTTCTTTTCGGAAGTGTGTTGATTTATCTTTTTCCCGCGTCAATCATCCCTGACTTACTGTAAATACAACACTTGTTGTAAAACATTCGCAGCTGGGAAAAATATGGTCAAAATACTCACAAATGCCCCACCCTGGTTACACACTGTTGCTCATGGCCTACCATTGTCAGTATGCACCACGTTTATTATGACATTGGTTTTTATGTGTCTTGTCTTAATCATCATGGCGTGTACAAGACCAAAAAAGAGTCATGTTATGGTCAGCAGGGTTTGAACAAAGAGGAGTCTGACATGCATTACATACAGTTTCACTGAAATTTCTGTAAAACAACAAAATATGTTTAAGCTACTACAACTGCATATTTTGAAAACGTATATACACTCAGAGATAGTGACAAATGACATTCATACATTTAATATCCATTTGTTTAACTGCAGATATGTGGTTTATCCTGTAGTTTCTCCTTTCATATACATTCCTTTTATAAATATCTGGATGAACTTGCTAAGAGAAACAAATAGACACAAAGATCCTACACCAAACATCTGACGTTTGTGTTTCTACTCTGTGTCTGTGTTCTGCCACAAACGTCTGCGTAACAGAACAACAACACAGAAACAATAACAAATAAAAAAGCAACTAGGCCACCCAATAACCCTTCACTTGATGGTATGCATTTACTCTTGTTTTTAAGAAATCGTTTTGATCTGTTTTAGATGATCATGCTCCTATATGATTTGGGACTTTCCACAGTTTGCAGCCTTGCTCATGTGTTTTTTTATCACTTCTAAAGTAACTTAAACAGTGAAGAGGCCATCCAAGTGGGACCACCACAAATTGATGCAGAGGGTCTGAGCAGGATCAAAATGGATACCAGGTGACAAGGGGATTCAGGGGACAACTCTCGACAGGGACCAAACTGAACTTTGGGCGCTAACGTTTGGTTTTGTTAGTATTTCTAGTGCCAACCCAGACTGCCCTGGGTGGTAGTTAGACGTTTGGTTTGTAACACTCTACCCTGGTGGTCTTGTGGCTTTGCAACAGTTTTGTCTCCCCTACAAATGGCTTATGTAATCACACCAACAAAATATCCAGCAGAAAAGACTCATTCCTTGTTTGTTGTAACACTGTTGAGACTGCCAGTAAAGGTGGTTGTGGTGTGTGTCTGACACTGCTTGGAGTGACATCCTTCAGCTATGACAACACAGTCCTTGCCTTGAAAAAACAGAAACTTTAACTTGGTGGTAAACTAATTCATATACAAGGGCCTACACATCTTTTACAGTTCAATTAACACAGTCAATTGTAATAATATAAACACGCCTGAAACAATGGAACAAATCGTTCCATAGTTTTCTGTTGTTTTATGTAATTTGTTTTATTATCACATTGTTCTCAGTGAATTCTCAGTGATCTTTGTATTTAGATTATTGCACACATTAAACACACAACCAGTTTTGTAGTAAGCAGCTGGTATCCTATTTTTATTTTGGTGTGCTATTTCTTGATACACATTTTAAACAATGGGCCAAGACTGGTTAAATGCCTGCTTAAGTGTGAATGGTTCCTTCAGGTAATTAGAGGTGATTTGAGGGCTGTTTCAGATCCATTTGGTGCAATCACACTTTACATCATGCTCCACTGGTTGCAGAGGTGTCTCATGGCTTAATTAATTGACTTTTGCCCCTGCGAATACAAAGTGTGAGAGTTTGCGATCCCCTTAAAGTTTAACCAGACCTCCTCCCTAAAGTAAACTAACAAGTAAATTAAATACATTTTTACAACTGTTGAAAATACTGCAAGGTTCAGAAGTTGTTAATTCATATATTTGAGTTAATTTACTTATCAACTAGATAGGATTTCTGAGCTATTTTTGTGATGAGAAGAGGATTGAAATAACACAGTGACACAGCCTTATGGCAAATGCCACATCAGATCATATCAGATTGAATGTCATGGTGTGATACTGTAATCTTCCTGTGGCTATGGGGCTTCGTAAGCAAGTAAAGCCACCATCACAGGGAGCGTGGAGAAGGACTTTTCTGCTGGATGGTGGTCCTCTTGGACCAATAAAATACAACTACAGAGTTCTTACTGACACACTAGCTGTGTTGTCTGGCTGTTTCCAAGCAACTTAGAATGTGAGAGAATATTTAAAAATGCAGCACAAATAAAGAGCATGGTTGTCAATGTAGTAGAGGTGTAAATTTCACAAAATTGGTTAGATGGGTAGCTTAGTAAAGAGTAATAGTAAAAGAGAGGTGCCCTAAAATGTACAGCCTTTTATATTTGCTGTAGTTTGTGTGCTTTTTGGGGTGCAAAACTCTTGAGAATATATAAATCCATTCCTGTTTAGATTAATCCTCTACAAGCTTTTATATATGAGCATGAACAAGACATTCAATATTTTTTATAGATAAATGTTTAGCATAATAAAATCTGACAAACCTTCAATCATCTTCAAACAAAACGATCCCTGTTCTCATCAAATAATAGTAAACTATTTGTGTTGTTTTGCTAGATATAAAGTCATCTGGTTTGAAAGTTCAATTTAGATTACTTTGAAGCAAAAATAAAGACTTATTACAGCCTTTTTTTAAAATACAAGACCCACAAAAAACAAAACAAAACAAAAAACAGCAAGGTGTAAGTAAACTCTACTTAATTTAAGTTGTCATCACCACTTTTGATGAGGAAACCATAGATCAGACAGGAGAAGGGGTAGTCTGGATGTGGATTCCAGATGGAGCTGGCCTCAGAGAAATGTTGTCTGTCTTTATGGCTCCCATTCGCACTAAGTAAAGACTACTAATTGAGAATACTATAAAAAGACCTCTACAAGGTGCACTAATCAACAGAAGTCTGAATTGTTGCAATGATTATTCACTATAGCGTTATCAATACAGAACAATTATACAATGATCTAAACCGGTTCTGACTGGGTTGAACCTATTCATCTGTTTTTTCACTGAATTTGCTTTATGACACTAATTTGCACCAACAGCATCTGCAGGAGCTCAAGAAATATCAGGATTGTTTTGTGTGAACCATTGCGAATCTTTCTTTGGAAGTCTGTCCAGACAAAAAAAAAGGATATCTACACACCAGCAACTGCAATAATAATAGAAAACAATGTATTAAATTTTAAAGAATACACATAATAATAAAGTTAATAATAACATTTTAATAATATTCACTATCAAAATAAAAATGATGGTGTAATAATAAAGTACTACATTTCTATGGTTCTAAGTAGTAAAACATTGCTAAATCTATTCCACGCTTACAGGTGTAAAGGACCTAAAAAAGGGCTTGATCTAGCATTGCAGGAACTTACTTCCTATGTCGTGACCTTTGGGTTGGTGACATCTGTGCATGGAGTAATTAATGTGATTAACAGCTGTATTTGTGTGTGCGTGTAGCCCCTGATGGGGTTCTTCACCTGCACTTTGGCTTGTGTTACAGCAAAGGGATTCCATCTTATTGTTTTCCTTACCTCTCCTCATTGAATCAATAGAATAATTCTCAAAATAAGAATACGTTGTTGTGTTACAACAATACGAGTAAACTGTGGACAGTACAGTATGTGGTCGGGTAAAACAAACACCAACCACGCCCTTCCTGCAGAAGTAATGTTAAAAAATTCACATGAATGCATGGTCAAAAGTTAATTTGCTCTTTCTTTATGTATACTTTCTAAAAGTCGTGCGTGAGAGCATGACTAGCTCATTTCAGGAACACATCACTGAGTGTTACTGAGTTTAGTCATGCTGTACTGAGCATGATTCCTCCTTTACCAAAATTCCTGCGGTCTCTTTAAGAGCTATACTTACTATACTTAGAGTGAGTTCTTGCAATGCAGCACTGTTCTGGTAATTCACACTCAATATTTATAATTTCAGGGTGTAGTTTAGCAGATAAATATAACTTTGATAAATGCATTTATATTTATAGATTGTTTACACTGTTTACATGAAAGGGTAGTTACAAGATACACAGCTCCGTGTGTATGAATGTTTTTGTGAGAACCTACCAACATTATAAAATAATGCAAACATTACATTACATTGACCAATTGCAAGCTGTAATCTAGACCAAGGGTCAATTGCTTTGATAAGTGAAGTGTGATAGTTAACCACTATTTTAAATTAAGTCATAATTAACAGTCATGCTGGCATTATCATAGTGATTTTATTCAATAACATGTACGTACAGTGCCTTGCAAAAGTATTCACCCCCCTTGGCATTTTTCATGTTTTGTTGCCTCACAACCTGGAATTAGAATGGATTGTTTGAAGGTTTGTATCATTTCATCCAGAGAACATGCCTACAACTTTGAAGATGTGATTTTTTTTTTTTGTGAAGCAAACAACAAATAGGACAAATAACAGAAAACCTCAGCGTGCATAAATATTCACCCCCCTGAGGTCAGTACTTTGTAGAGCCGCCTTTTGCGGCAATTACAGCTGCAAGTCGCTTTGGATAAGTCTCTATGAGCTTGCCACATCTTGCCACTGGGATTTTTGCCCATTCCTCAAGGCAAAACTGCTCCAGCTCCTTCATGTTGGATGGTTTCCGCCTGTGAACAGCAATCTTCAAGTCTGACCACAGATTCTCAATTGGATTGAGATCTGGGCTTTGACTAGGCCATTCCAACACATTTAAATGTTTGCCCTTCAACCACTCGAGTGTCGCTTTAGCAGTATGCTTCGGGTCATTGTCCTGCTGGAAGGTGAACCTCCGTCCCAGTCTCAAATCACAGGCAGACTGAAACAGGTTTTGCTCAAGAATATCCCTGTATTTAGCACCATCCATCTTTCCCTCGACTCGAATCGGTTTCCCAGTCCCTGCTGCTGAAAAACATCCCCACAGCATGATGCTGCCACCACCATGTTTCACTGTGGGGATGGTGTTCTTGGGGTGATGGGATGTGTTGGGTTTGCGCCAGACATAGCGTTTTCCTTGGTGGCCGAAAAGTAAAATTTTAGTCTCATCTGACCAGAGCACCTTTCTCCAAACATTTGGGGAGTCGCCCACATGTCTTTTGGCAAACTCAAAACGTGCCTTCTTATTTTTAACACTAAGTAATGGCTTTTTTCTGGCCACTCTTCCATAAAGCCCAGCTCTATGGAGTGTACGGCTTATTGTGGTCCCATGTACAGATACACCAGTCTCTGCTGTGGAACTCTGCAGCTCCTTTAGGGTTACCTTTGGTCTCTGTGCTGCCTCTCTGATTAATACCCTCCTTGCCCGGTCTGTGAGTTTTGGTGTGCAGGCCTCTCTTGGCAGGTTTGTTGTGGTACCATGTTTTTTCCATTTGAAGATGATGGATTTGATGGTGCTCCGGGGGATCATCAAAGATTTGGATATTTTTTTATAACCCAACCCTGACTTGTACTTCTCAACAACTTTGTCCCTGACTTGTTTGGAGAGCTCCTTGGTCTTCATGGTGTGATGCCTCTTGCTTAGTGGTGTTGCAACCTCTGGGACCTTTCAGAAAAGGTGTGTTTATACTGACAGATCATGTCACACTTAGATTACACACAGGGGGACTTCATTTCACTAATTATGTTACTTCTGAAGGTAATTGGTTGCACCAGAACTTTTGAGGGGCTTCATCGAAAAGGGGGTGAATACATATGCACATGCCAATTTCCAGATTTTTATTTAAAAAAATAATTTTTTATATATATTTTTCTCATTTCACTTCACCAACTTAGACTATTTTGTGCAGATCCATCACATAAAATTCAGATTAAAAAAACATTTAAATTACAGGTTGTAATGTAACAAAATAAGTGACTAGCCAAGGGGGGTGAATACTTTTGCAAAGCACTGTATATCTACTTCCCTAAGAGAGTCGACATTAAAATAGATTTATGTCTGCCTTGTTCACTCTTAAAAAAACATACACGTTTTCTCGCAAGCAGCAGAGACCAAAGGTTAAGTCACAGAGAAACAACTAAAGCAAATAGACCTGTTCTCTCTATCTGTTCCACCTAGGAATAAGCAGGTCAAGTCACATCCTGAAAAGAGGACAAATGTCACGGATACTCTAGATGTCACCTGGCCAATCACTTCTAGACCGTAGATTTCAGAGAATCCTACAGGCTCCCAGGAAACTCCTGAAGTCTGGGCTTGTCGTTGGCATGAAACAGTTGGATGTTTGTATGATTCTGACATTAGGATGTTTTCTTACACCTCCCAGTGGACATAAATCATTGTATAAACGCACTGAGAACACTGTCCTCAAGTTCTTTCAAAGAGACAGTGACAGAGGGACTGGGCGATTGAAGTGGCTGTGGTGATGACAGGGAGATTTAACCAGGACAGGAAGAAAGGGAGCTTGTAAATTAAATGTAAATGACAAACCAAAGGACTCTAGTGCTTTTCAGCAGATGCAGAATTCAAAGCACAGGTACATAGGTTATGGGTTTGAAATAGGAGAAGGACTTAGTCTTGGTTGATGAATATTGTTTCACTTATTAAAGTTTAAACTTAAAAAGGGAACAGGGAAGTACATATGTACCTTACATGCTTTTCATTTTGTTAAAATGACATTTAAGTGCACTCTGATGCGATTTGAATTACTAAAAAAAAAATCAGGTTTGCACACATAGACCAAAAATGTTGTGTTTGCTTGTATTGCTTTGTGCCATGGAATATTTACAGAGTATTGTTAAATGATGCTACATTTTTGAGTTGAGAAAAAATGACTGTGTAGGGTTATAGAAGTATAGTGTATGTAAAATAAACAGTGATAATAATGGGTTACTTTATGACATAAGTGGCCAACTCCAAGCCCTTAAGGAAGACAGTTGAGCTTTGACATGGGTTATAAGCAGTGAATGCTTCAATTTTACACTCCTACTGTAGTCATTCCTCTGTCTCTACCGCTTTGCCTGTCCCTTCTGACACTTTGATCATCACATTACAGTAGTCCGCTGGACATAACGCTCAATTTCACGAGCTTATGGGTGCGTGTGTTTCTATGTAAGTGTGTCTACAGTATACAGTCGTATGACACTTTAGGTGTCCTTCACTTGCCAACAGTGAGTCTCCTCGTGGGTTTGATAGGTCATTCTGGGTCATGGATTGTCCGTTCTTTGCTTACAAATATTATTTTCAAAAAACAGAGTAATGTCTGACATATGTTCCCTGAGGATCCATAAAAATGTATAGCGGGTGGTTAACAATTGGATGTTGTAATCAGATGTTTCCAATCTATCTGGAGGTAGAATGGCTATGGCAGAGATAATTTACCCCAATGACATCACACATTGAAAAATCAATCTTCTTCCATCCGTCCAAGCATCCTGATTTATGTTAAAAGCTGTTACCTGGTCAACAGGAGGCAGTAAAGTAGTCCTCTTTGTCTAGGAGTGTGTGTGTGTGTGTGTGTGTGTGTGTGTGTGTGTATGTGTGTGTGTGTGAGCACATACAATATTGGCTGTTCCTATTAGCTGTTGGTTGTCTTCCTATAACATGTACAGAACAATATTTTAATTAATGCTTTGTCAGATTCTGTGGAAGTAAGTTCAGTTCACAAAATAAAGATATTACTAAACACTAAAAACACACAAGCACAAACCACACATACCCATGCTATATGTAGACCTGTGTGCCAACTTCCCTCTGCTGTCCTGCCTGCCCACCAAGGCCCCAGCCCCTCTCCATGTTGGCTCTCCATTGTGGTCAGAGACAACAGCTGTCTGGGATGAAGAGGTTACTTTGAGGGTGCCAGCCAGTCTGCCTGCCTGCCTGCAACCAAAGAAGCCCAGAAGCCCTGCCACCACTAGAGACACAATAGGAACTTTGGAGAACTTTTGTACAACCTTTCACTGAATTGTTCAATGCTACTACTAACCTCTTTCCCGGATAATCTTTTGGTCAAATTTCTTTTACTTATATGTGGGTTCACTGACTAAATGAACTTAAAATCTACCCAATAGGAACTATAAAGCACTTGAATGGAGCGATGATAGTCAGGAAAGAAGCAACTTGCCTTCCAGTCAAACTTTGACTTACTGAGATGTAATGTATAGGGCAGCGCATGCATGGATTTGCAAGGAGTGCATGCTTCCCTTTACGTGGGTCGGTATGAATCCTTGGATTTCCGAGCAGCTAATTACCATCTTCTTTTTTTGCTGACCGATTTTCCTTCTAGGAAGACATTTGGTTTTATGGTCTATAGATATTAAATAGTGGCAATTTTTGACATTTAGTAAACTGTATTCCTTGAATGCAATTTATTGTTATTAAGTGTTTTGATCATTAAAATGTGTTTCCCTATGAAACAGGAAAAATAAAGTGAGAATTTAGATTAGTGTCAGTAGGTTGATTAGATGTGTAGGATAGGGTCACAATATCTTAGGTTAAAATAATCTGTCACATAACTCACATTTGTTCAGATAGCAGATAAACGAGCTTTATCGCTCAACTTTAACTGTTTAACACGAAAAATATCACTCACTCAGACGACGCTGCATTGGTAATTCTGTATCTTTGCACTTACATTTTCCCCGTCTATCACTTACAAAAAGTCGCTGTGAAGAAGTTACAGCCCTGAACCTTTTGCCAGGGCTTCAAAAATAGAAGGCAGATCTTTTTTCACTGGGCCCCAGGGGTGAGAGGTGACCATAAATCACAAACAAAAGTGTTAAGAAATAGATCAGAAAACATTTGGTTCATCTCTGCTGTGTGCTTTGAGCTTGTCTAAGTACTGTTGATTTTCCAATATTTGCAGTCGACACGGAAATCTAGTAGAAATGGGTATCCTGTGAGTTGTATTTAAGACATAATTTAAGATGTGGGGATTTTTAACTGAAAAGAGAGGTGTCTCTGCAATGTACTGCACAGTTATACATTCAGGTCCCCGATCCCTGTCCTCCCGTCCACCAATTATTCCTGTGAAGCATGTTGCTGTTGACAAACTTACGGTTCAACAGATTATTCCTTGGGAGCAACTGGTGCCCTAGTCCACGAGTCATAATTACCTTTGTTATCCCTGAAGTGAACTCTGTTTCTTTCTGTATTGGTTATAGCTGCCCCTATGATACCGATAGCAGCCAAGAATAAGTGTCATGTTCATGTTCTTGGCACACAGTTTATGACAGGAGTCTGTGTCAAGGGTGCCCAACAATTGTATGAATCCAACCAACTAGCTAAATATGTGTTCACTGCGTGCTGAGTGCAAGCTAAATTGTTTACATTTATTTTATCATCATGACAATGTGAACATGAAAAAAATCCTGTAGCCTACATGAAAGGGTACTCCAGCTGCCAGATCATAGGTTGTCAACAACTTATGCCAGCCTGGCCAAACATCTGCTGGGCTTCATTGAAAGCAAGAGACCCCCTCCAACAACCCCTCCCTGACATTTCTAGAAAAAGCATGGGCAGTTTAGTCTTTGTGTGGCTATTATTTCAAAGTATCTTGCATGATATCCCCGAAAAGTCTCCAAAGGTTCTTTAGCTATCCATGGCCATGAGGAGCTCACTTTCATACCAGAGTTGACAACTGAATTGTAGAAGGCTTACCAGGGTTAATAGGTCATTGCTAATGATCATTCCATAAACTTATTTTTTGGGGGGTAGAGGGTGGCCAAAACCATGTTGTGGGTTTTATATGGTATTTGGATGTCTAACTACTACTACAAAGATCATCTAACTTAAAATAAAACATGTTACAGCTGACTTTATTTGTATTTTGTACTGTACAGTACGCCTTTCTAGAAACAAAACAGTCAACAATTTTTCTAAGAGCACATGGAACAGGGAACCGTTTCAGACTGTGCTTGGGGGTTCTGTGTGATTTCCCTTTGAGCCATACAACACCAACAATAAATTATTTCAGGGGGAATTTAGGGTTTGAGCTGGAGGAACGGGAGAGACACAAATCCTGGGGGTTGGGTTGGAAGGTGGAATACTGCAGCTGTCGCAAATGACTAGGGCTGGAGCCTTGCCGATAGAGGTCAAAATGATCTCAACCATCCTTTTTTTTACTTGCTTTTTTAATATGTTAGCATACTCATTCATTTAAACTTAAAGCTATATTCATTATAGATATATAGAAATTTGAATATTTGCAATACCTCTAACTACCTAACACTGCTTCTCAAAACAATAAAAACTAAAATGTGAACACACATTTTATGACATATTGAAAAGTTTCTGTTAAGCTGTCATGGACTGTCCCTATTTTCAGTCAGGTGCTACAATATGATAATAATATGCCATGGAGTTACGGTAAGGATTCAGATATATCATGTTATAACTTTTATAAACTGTAATTCACACTTTATATAAAACGAAATAACTATTTGGCTAAGTAGATTCTCACCTCATCCCCTACTCCTTCAATACCATCATCAAACCAACTTGGTAATGACCTCAGAAAAAAACACAGTCACCCACTAGTCAGGTTTCCATGCAGTGTGGCAGTCTGGCAAGTTGGAACCATTTCCCTCTGATGACATCAGAGGGCACCATCCCTTGTCTCACTTTTTTGATGTATGACTTGATGACACTGTATCTGTCCCCCACCTCCCCCTGCGTCACTGTATGTCCTGACACATTCAGATCTCCTCTCAGATCACCATGTGCCCTTTCACACGTTGCATGTTCTTACGCAAATGAGGTGACAAAGGACATGCATTTGATTCAGCCAGAGCTCAAGTAAAGTATTTAGAGGTAAATGGAAAAACACCATGGCATCCACTCTCATCCAAAGAGGGGGCATTTTATAAGAAAGCACCAACTAAATATTTTTCTACCCACAGTGTTATGCTGTCACATTTTTGTGTGGTGAAAAAGGTTACTAATAGATTACGAGATCATGGAGATTTTCACACTGGCTAATATAGGTCCTTGGTATTTGTCAGTGCTGTTCTTTAGTTAGTAAAGTATGATGAACTACATCTCTATGCATATTTTTTAAATACATATATATATATATATATATATATTAAAAGCCAGCAATGAACTTAAAGTGGCCTACATTTTGACACAGATTTACAGTTCTCTTTCGGTATTTCCCACAACAACACTAGACGTGTTTAACATTTTTGTTGCCACATTTTTTATTGAATGAGAAGGAGGTTCTCTGTCTTTATTGGTCATGAGCTGTATTAGTTTCCCCCATGAAGGTGACTACATTCATGGCAGCCATTTTGCTCCACTACTGACCGAGGCTGACCACATGTAATTTCGAGAATGTATGATGAAATACAGTGTCTTAAACAGGTAACCTCACTCCTGAATGGCAGGCATCTTAATAGCAAACCTTAGGGTCATGTGCATGCTTTGAGAACATCAAAAAAGATACTCACCCATTTGTGTAGCAACATTCGTTCAACTTAATTGTCTTGATTGTATGCTGGTTTAAAAAAGGTTTATTTTTATGTGATAGCATCAGCAGTACTTTATATAGGATTTGTTTTGAATTAGAATATTCAAAGCTGGCATGAATCAGTAACTATTATTATCGAAAAAAATTTATGATTTACAATATGTATTTTTCTCTATTTACAAGTGCATTTTCCTTAAGTTGTATAAAACTGTAACTGGTAAGCCTGTGGTTTTAACTGGTCTGGTAATTAGACATCTACTCTGCATTTCACCACAACTGTATTAATTGTTGGCTCTGCCTGTGCATTTGTATTCCATCATCTAAGATGCTATTAATGGTTGGCCAACATTTATATCTGCTATTGAGTTTCAATTGAGTTTCAATTTCAAGAGCTTCATGTTTGCCACAAAAGAAAGCCAAGAATGCCAAGAACACTTCCACTTAACTTACCAAGGATTGGATGCACTATGGATGTGTACACGTTTATATTAAGTATGGCCACAATTAATAACTTCCAAACATTTATTTTTTGGGCATTTTGAAACACACAAAATATATTCTATGAAAACTGACTTCCTTGAGGCAGGGTGAATTTACACCGATCCTGGGACCTGCCAAAGTGATCAACACAGCTGACACACCACTGCAATTTAGAGCCAAACCCATCACCATTGTGACATATGACTGGCACTCACACTCACACTCACACTCACACTCAAACTAACATGCCTGATTCACCTCCTCCTAAAAAAAAACATACTATGCTTTACAAACACGGAGTGCGTCACAAACTAACATATGGGCTGTACACACATATGTGCACAAACAGCCAGCCAGATAGCAGGATAACGTATTTTACACTGGTACGAAATGGTTGTTCAGAGTAATATTGAGGAGCTCTTGTTTTTACATTTGTTCTGCGGCTGCACATGTGATCCCCAATGTTTCAGGGGTAGACAGCTGCAGGGGCACATTTTCATACAGTTCAGAGGGGAGGCGCCTGTTAACAAGAATGAATAAAAGAGACCGTAAAAAGAAACAGATATTGACTAAATCAATTGGATAGTCGTGCAAAATTAAAGGAAAAGCGTGTACATGTGCACATTTGTAGCAGAGACACTGATATGAAAAAGTAAATCAGAGCATAAAAATGTACCAAACTGTAACAACATATTATGTAATAACACCGCATTATGTAATAACTCAACAAAATGTAACACATTTTCACTTCATACAATGCATCACATCCAAATTTTGAAACTTAATTTATCTGTATTTATCTACACCACTATTAATTTATTCATTGTTCTTATGAATCTTTGTAAAGCACCTTGAATTGCCACTGTGTATGAAAAATGTGTTAACAACACAACATAACATAAA
The DNA here is from genome assembly GCA_026901105.3 of Galaxias olidus. Taxonomy (NCBI): domain Eukaryota; kingdom Metazoa; phylum Chordata; class Actinopteri; order Galaxiiformes; family Galaxiidae; genus Galaxias; species Galaxias olidus. The sequence goes on from JAPMUY010002345.1 coordinate 167,274, forward strand.
CACAAAGTTGCATTGACTTGGAAGAGGGAGAACATGTTGTAGTGTCTATCACTGGCTACTAGTTGAAAGGCAACATGTTGAAAGGTATGATATTGAGTGTGAATAAAATGTTATTTCTCTGTAAAGCAGGATTTAGATTGAAAAATTATTTCATTTAGAGTTTACTGTAGAGTAGCTTCTCAACCAATATTTAACGTTTAAAGATAAAAGATAAACCTTTATGCTAATAACCATGTGCTGGTTAGCAATGACAACACTAGCTAATTTAGCAGATAATATTGATCTTTCTGTCAGGAAAATTTTATTTTCCTCACGCTGTTTAACATCATATGAATGTATTCATAGGAATTGTCCACAGATTTGAAAAATGTCCATGTCTATTAACTAATTTATGTAAAAACGAAGTTGCTGACATGTTTTTTCTTTTGTAAGTTTGAGCATTTTAGAGACAATTTGCAATAGCTACCAGGCCTGTTAGAAGGTATTACATACATTTAATTAGACAATGTGATAATGAATAATAATAATAATAATAATAATAATAATAATAATAATAATAATAATAATAATAGTAATAATAATAATAATAATATAATAATAATACAATCAACATTCTTGATTCTGTCTCATATACCCCTCCACTTTATTTACATTGGCTGGTTAAATTACCATTTATTCACAAAACAGAAAGAATTTAGAGAATAGAACACATTTCCACAATGGTAATGTCTAAGTTACAACATATTAAAACTTATTAAGCCTAAGAATCATCATGCAGTATATATTTAATAGAATTTTTTATATATATTCAATTACATTTACAACTTTTTTTTTTTGACAGATCTGCAATTAACTATTATTGTGACCTGTACCCTTTGGGTTTATGTATGGGATATGGACCACAGCAATCAATGTGTGAGGAAGTCTACAATGTCATAGCTAAGAAACTAAAGGGAGAGTTTTATGTTCCTGTAGCTGAACGTACACGAACGCAACAAAATGCTCTAGTGAGGCTGTGGAGGAATAGAGATCTCTATTCTCTAAGCCAGGATGGACAGACATTATTGTGTGCCGGGAAACCAGTTGCTTTGAAGTCTACAGTTAATGGCATGGTAAAAAAATGTCTGGATGATACCAAGGGATCAGGTGTAAGGAAGCTGAATAAGCGACTAATGAGCAATACTCTGGAATAAGTGAAAGAAAGGTTCAAAGAATCCTGGACAGCTCCAAACGATACCAACTCTACAAGGCTAGATTTGGAAATAAACCCATTCCGAGGCCCATTAGGGCCAAAGAAGTACAGAACCGGCATCAGATTGACCTCCTGGATATGGGAAAATGGAAGATTAGCCATGGCCGTTTTACATATAGATACATACTCACTGTACTTGATGTCTTTAGTTGATACACGTGGCATAGCTCAGAGATTGCAAAACATCTCGATGATATCTATTCTGAACATGGCCCACCTCAGGTTTTGCAGTATGATCAAGGAAGAGAATTTAAAGGAGCAGTGCAAAGGCTGATGGAATCAATGCAAGTGTTCGTAGTTTAGATGTAGTTCAGTAGTTGCCAGATAGTGTATTTATTGTTAGGCTATATGTGTGTCTAGCATGTAAGCTTTGGCCCTTTATGGGTGGGGGGGGGGGGGTGTAGTTTTAGTAGTTTTTGCAAGTTAAAACTGAACAGTTTGTATATTAGACATCCACTTCAAATCAGTGTTTTAGGCTTTATGCTGTGGTTGCTTTTCACTTAATTACTTAAATACTTAAGCATAGTTACGTGTTGTTGACCACTATGGGACGTGTTCTTTGCCAAAACATACCATAAGTGGACATTGAGAGACTAAATAATTTGAATTTACTGTTCCATATTAGCCTTTTGTTGTGCAAAATTTTTTTCTCTTTTTTTCTGGATAAAATGTACGTAATCCTGATTGCTTGATTGCAGAACTGTGTGTGTATGTGTGTGCGTATGTCTCCTGACATTTGTGTGTACCATTACTTCGATGTTTGTGTCAGTATATCAGTCGTGCAGTTTCTATGTCTCCATGAACACTCAAGTATAGTTTCTAAGGAATACAATGACGCTTAATGTAGTTTTGACCAATACTAAATACTACTAATCTACTAAACTAATTGTATATTTTTAAAATAAATTTTTGAGTCAGTATGATTCATGCTAGAATGCATTAAATAAACATTGTTGTTATAATGTTATGATTTTTATGAATGAAGACATCCCTTTTGGTTGGTTATTACATAACGCACCATATTATTAAATTTTAATAAAAAAACTGTGAAACTTCCGTATTTTGTAATAACCACTGCAATATGAAATAATTTATTACAAAATGCGGGGAAAGTTTTTACATATTGCGTTCTAGCGGTGTATTACAAACTGCGGCAGATTATTACAAAATGTGGGAGTCATTACATAATGAAGTGAAAATGTGTTACATTTTGTCAAGTTATTACATAATGTGGTGTTATTACATAATGCGTTGTTACACACCCTGTATAATAAACTGTGAGATGCTTGTTATTGGGAGGTCCCACTCTCCAGGAGTCAGTACAATGGGTTTTGGTTGACACAGAGGTTGATCCTCACAAGGGCAAACTTGGCAAGACAGAATGAAGAGTTCATTGTTTTAGATGGACAGGTGGCTACTAGAGGAGTCAGACTTTTAGTTCAGTTGATGATAAATTATTGCAACTCTGGTCTGTGAAATAATATAAATCAAACTAAATGTTTCCCAGGAAAATATTTATTAAAAATGCAAATGTACATTTATCATTGTACACATTCAGTAAAACTGTACTAGGGTAAGTCATTCTCTGATAGAGCAACACAAAATGAGGATACACTATCATGTTTTGGAATGTAAACTAAACACATTTAAGGTTAGAAAGTCCATATTAGTTTTTTGACTAATGATCATCCAAATGAATCATTAATGATCCACATTTTGTACAAAATGTGAAATCAAAACAGACTTTTGCAAATGTTATAAAAACATCTAAACGTTGTCAAGGACATAAATAGATCAAACACCAAAGACCTCACGCTGGTCTTACACCCTTACTATTTCCTAAATACAATTACATTTAAAAAATTTGGGGGGGATTAAAACAAATCTGTTATGTATTCTGACTGCACAAAATGCTACCAGAGAGTGCTTCGGTCACATTTAAGGCCAAACATTTGGTCTGCATGCTTGTGTTACTTTTGTTGACAATAAAACAGAATAAAAACAGCTGTGCTATGTTGTATAGAAATAAATAAATAAAGTGCTCGACATACAGATTGATTGTAATTATTTCGCAACATCTCTAGAATTGGTTATATGAAGCATCATATGTCACTTGATATACATTATATTTATCGTTATGTGTTATTTCTACAGTGAAAGATCTAAATACTGTAAAAATATGTTTTTTAAAGACGGCAAATTTACTTATTTACAATCATGACACAGATTAACGCAGTTGATTCTACAAAAGGATTACCGACAAATAAATACAGCCAGACAAAATTCATAGAGCTCCATGTGCAGAGTAGTACCTTTTTCTCATCATCATGTCAAATTCACACATCTCCCTGGAAATACTAGAGGGTTTAAGACCAAGAGGTTATTTTCCTAGATGTCTAACATTGTCTTTGCAATTATTTGAATCTACAGATCCTGTCTCACTTAATGCATGTAAAATCCTTTTTTTTTTATTGTCTGCACACTATACTGTCAGGCTGCTTTTGAACTAAAAGTAAATTCAGCTATAATGTTTTCTACGCACACTTCCATTAGTCTTTTAATTTAGAATATAATGTTTGAGTCATAAACCATACAAAAGTGCCACTCAACGACACAAAAAAAAATCACTGTTTCACTTTTTTCACTGTATGTTCAATGTCTATTTATTTTATACTTACTGTTCCACTGGGTAAAAACAGAACAACACACAAATTGCACCCTTGATATTTTGCTCTCTGTTCGTATTTAGAGGTAATAATCATTATGGTAGTAAGAGTCAAAACCTTGTTATCTCCAAAAACGTTAGCTTTCATCCTGCTTAATTAATGCTGACCTGACAATTGTAAAACATTTTACAACTTGTGTCTAAATATGTGCATGCTTGGAGATCCAATATACATATGGTGCCAAATGGGGCATGTCATCCGCACAAAGAAAGATAAAAAAAAAACACTCAATGAGAGTCAACCTATAAATATTGACTCTGTACGCAGGATGTGTGTGTGTGTGTGTGTGTGTGTGTGTGTGTGTGTGTGTGTGTGTTTAATGTATGTCTGTGTTATGGCATGCATGTTTAAGACCATTGGCAGGAGCAGTCTGTGGGCTCTTGGATGGAGTAGCTGACCCATGTGGAGTTTCCACTGCAGTAGAGCTGCACTGAACGCCGCTGAAGTCCCATCTCACGGCAGCACTTGCAGAAACGTGCGTAAGTATTGATGTTGTAGTTGTAGATGCTGGCAGAAGGACATTTGCCATCACACGACACTATATTTACCTGAGAAAGAATGAATATTGATCATACCTCATGACAGTGTGTTCACTACACTACTTGTACAGTATATCCTGACTCCCTAGGAATACCAGTAACAGCCTTTCATTTAGACTGACTGTTCCTGGGATATTTGTTCAACCTACGGGTCTGTTGCTGCGACAGTCATTCTTCCTGATTGTCATCCTCACTGTCACTTTCTGGCATGACTTTCCATCTTCTTTGCCTGCATTAAAAACAACCAGAATAAAGACATACGTTTGGACGAGCATGAGCAGAACTCTGTGTTAAAACTGTTAAAATTCTTCTGTCTTCTGTCAAAATTAAGTGAAATTGAGTAGTGGTCCTGTATTTTATAGTAGCAGAGGTCAAAGCTCTGATGCACAAGCAGTCGTCATGCACAAGCAGTTGTGAAAAAAGTGGCTGTTTTTAGCATTAAAAATACATTGTCAGGAGAGATAAAAAAAAGGTTGTTTGAATTTTTGTATACCTGTCTCTGGAGTTGTATCAACATAACATGATCAATATTGCTCTGGAATTGCAGACATCTTTCCCCACTGAGCTGCTAGGGTAATTATTCAATATCACTTGGCTGTATGATATTGCTCTACAGGTTACTGTTTAAAATTGCGAAATTTGGTACACACAACCACAAAAGAAGACTGCCCTTTTCCTGCAATAAATACTGTGTTATGACTACTCACTACAAATGAAAAGTCACTTGCACTGTAATTTAAGGGCACACATTGCTGTGTAACAGAGTCATGCCTATAAGAATAGAGTGCCCTCTAACCCACGTTAAGATGTGCATCTAATTAAACATCCACTTGTCACAAGGTGATGTAAGCATTTGGGTGATATGGTAAATGTCGAGCTAACTTTTCAAATTTGAAAAGAACAATCTAGATTTATTTAAATTAGATAGATAAATAAATAGTGCATGTCAGAGTGTTAAAGGACGAATTTCAATGGATTCAAATTATGCTTTACCATATTACCCAACAACACTAAAGATAGAGCCCAACACCTTATTCTAATGGATTAGCGTCTACTAACAGTCATGCACACATCTAAACCAATACTGGCTACTTGGCCACTACCAACAGTACATTGTTGGCAATCAACAATGCACTGCCCAGACAGTGCAAAATGGGAAAAGATTTAGACTGTTTCATGTATATGATCCACAAAGTTGCAATGGAGAAAAAAGGGAAACAAATAGTTTTGGACTGTAAATTAAACACATTTAAGTTTACAATATTCCATAATCATGTTGTTTTTTTCCTTCAAGAGGGAGTACATTGTTGTATATCAACAATGGTGCTGGTAAGCCTTGTTGTCTTAAACTGTGTCTGGTACCTCGTTCACAGTTTGTGTTAACTGTGGGTGTCAATGGACTAACAGGGAAGGGGAAGAGAGAATATCCAGTACCTGGTAGAATTGGTACATGATGATCAGCTGAACACATTACCAGAAACCCACTTGCGGGTCATCCTATAGTATACTTTTAAATTATTATTCGCCCTGCACAGAATAATAATAGTTCCCAATGGAAAACCTAATAAATGCTAAATATTAGACATTGGCATGTCGCTAATGAACAAGGAATTATATCATTGATCATTTCACTGGAAGGCATACAAGCCTGACAGCAACAATTCTGAAGATTTATAGAGAAATAAATTTCAGCGAATAGGTTGAGGGTAAACATGTATTTGAAAACATGTTAAAGACAAATGGGTAAAAATGAACTCGTCCGAATCTATGTAGACTAGTTGAAAGGTTTTATATTTCAAATACTCACATGTCTTGCAGCATCCATCCATGTAACTTACTATAGTTCCACCAATCTAAGTTAAGACAACATAATCAATTATGCTGACATTATAGAATAATGCGTACCAATCACTTCAGCGTGTGCTTAGTCAAAAAGATGTGTGTGCTTGTGTGTGTGCGCGCGCCCGTGCTGACCTTCATGCACTCTGTCTCGTTGAAGGGAGGGCAGCTGAAGGAATAACGGATCAGGGTAGGGCCTGACAGTGTGTCGGTGCAATCATACTTCATACAGTTGGACACCCAAGATTTCCCAGGCTGAAAAGACCAATATAATTATACTGAAAAGACCAATACAATTATACACAAAAGTGATTTATATAAGTTTTGGACTACAAAAAAAACAAACTACCTTATACAGGACTGATGTGCCGTTTTCATTCTGATAGAGGCAGGAGATGTTCTTGCAAGCACCACAGCACGTGGTGAGGTCTTTGGGTGGTACATAGATCTGATTCTAAAACACAGGTTTACAGTAGCCGCAGTTGGCATAGGTGTTAAAGTTGCCTTTGCGGCAGATGATTGGTAATTATGATAAAAAATAATACCATCTCAATGTCATAATAAAGGAATGAATAATGCGCCTTTTGTCAAAGTCACAAATAAGTTGTTTTTTAACAGCCTGAAAAATGGCGTACTATTTACCGGTTGGCACTGTGCAGAGCAGTTGGTGCTGGCAGTGCGGATGCGGTAGTAGCCAGTGGCTGGGTTCAGACTGCGGGTACACTGAGTGGTGTGACACACTCCGTCCTCACTGTGTTCCACCAATGTCTGTCCTGGCCGCATCGTACCCCACTCTCCGTCCACACACACCGCCTCACGCACTGCACACACACACACACACGCACGCACGCACGCACAAACACACACACACACACACACACACACACACACACACATCACGGAGGATACACATCAGCATAGATCCCTCACACTGTAGGACACGTGGTGTATGATTTATATTATTTACCAGCTTACCACATTTAAAACTTTTGCAGGCACACTGGTTTTGTGGGTCTGCTGAGAAAGCCCTGTCAAGCTGTGTTGTCTCTCCCTTTAAAGATAAATTATACAAGTATTGTAAAAAACAAAAACAAATCCAGACACAGTTAATATCAGATATTCTATTAGCAAAATATGTGAATAATCATAATACAACATACTACACCACATTTTGGGGTTGATATTTTGTCACAGGCACACTCTACAAAAAAGAGGGGAAGGTTAATCACAAATACATATTCACACAATCTGTGGCACGTTACTGTAAACTTAATGCATATTAAAGAGATCACGCAACATAAATCATAACAAAGCTAGTTGGTAAACTAAAGCCAACTAACTACAGTGGATAATTATACCGCATGTGTAGAGGGGACAGCACTGATCAGGGCTGGACACTATGACAGCAGACATCCCCTCTGGACATTTCATTCCAGCACACCTGTATGGCTCACATACTATACAAAGACATACGAAACAAAGACGTGCTTGGCATCAATACAATCCAGCAGCAACTATAAATTTCTTGTGTCAGTGATGGTTTTTCCTACCACAGTGGTAAATGGGGCAGCAACGGTCTGTACTATTGGCATCCACTGTCAAAACCTCTCCATTCTGGCACTTTGGAATGACCTCTGAACAGGTACCACACACTAAACACAAAAAGGAACAGACATATAAGAGCGCATGCACACACACACACACACACACACACACACACACACACACACACACACACACACACACACACACACACACACACACACACACACACACACACACACACACACACACACACACACACACACAAGGTTTAAAGCAGGCATGCAGTTAGACTGGGTTGCAAGCTCCTATAGAGTTCATGTGCTTGTGGCATGCTGTGCCATAATCAGACGACTCACTGCAGATATGGGCAAGGCAGCAACTCCCTTCAGCCCTGGTGGCAATGAGGGTCTGGTCTTCTCTGCATGTTGGGATGTCTGATTCACAGCGCTCAGGATCACACTCTACGACACGTCACACAAACAACAACGCTGCTGCTTAAACACCGTTGGAAACAACATACGTATATTCTACTGTGAGAAATATTTCAGGACAGTAGAGGGAACAGTATCGTATCTCTACTGTATAGAGACCACACTCACCACAAGCAAATTCAGGACAGCAGGATTCCTCGCTGAAGTACGACACCAGCTTCTCTCCATACTTACACTCGGGAGGGAAGCTTTCACACAGCGTCTGGTTACAAACTGCCGTGGGGAAATAAAATCAGGAAACTTAACACAGACCGTAAACGGCCCTCTGATGACAGGTTGACCTTTATGGAGGTCTTTCCCACCATGTCCAAAGAATTGCTCTGTCATATGTATGGTCATTCTAACACGGACAGTTAGCAGCTAGGCCCTTACTGCAGGCTTTCTGAGGGCAGCAGCTGGTGTCATCAGCCAGGCTGACGACCATCTCCCCTGCCCTGCGGCACAGAGGTTGGGGAATGGCCGAGCAGTTGTACTCCACCGACACGATAGAATCGTTATCACAGCGGTACATGCAGCAGCCGTCTTTGGAGGCCGTCCACACCTCGTTGTGAGCTCGGGGCACACCGGAAGCATCGGTGCAAGCTGGGGGCGACACACAAGATGATACCACACTACTCTATATATAGGCTCCCATGACTTTAGCTTGAAAAACCTTGACCCAGGGGCCTACTTACAGTCTAATTGTGACCGCTGAAGACACTTACCACACTTCTCTGGAGCGATGCAGAGGGCTGAATAGGGCCGGTGTAACAAAGTACCCTCTGGGCAAACACAGCCCTCTGTGAGGCCTGAGCATTGCTGTGGGTCGTAGTCAAAGTCATGGTTGGGACAGGAGGGAGCTGTACAGGCTGGTAGGCAGGACTGGTAGCGGAGCTCCTCAGGACACATAAAAGCTGCGTAAACAAAGACAAAATGGTGTGTTACACGCAGGTAAAATATTGACCAAAGCAAAGAACTCCAGCACAGTCATACATTATACCACAAAACTATATAATTATAAATCAAAACATGTAAAAAAAATATGCCAATAATACGATTTTGGGGACAAAATGGTAGATTACATACGGCAGTAATCTGAACTCCTCCACTCTATGCAGACATTGAACTTGTGGCAGGAGGCCACATAAGCAGCCAGTGCCACACACGGGTTGTTCACATACTCAGCATCACGCACCCATATATCACAGAATGTGGCGGGGGGCACCTGGAAACAACAAGACGGTGTAACAAATCTTTATTTGCTTCAAAATGTGCAGTTTGGCCTGGTTGTTTAAGGTAAACAAAAGCAATGCATGTACAGTGCACAACAGAAGGTACACCTACAAAGGCATGGCAGAGGCTGAAGGAGTGGTTGTTGAGCATGGCAAGGCACTGGGAGCAGTCACTGGTTGAGCAATTGACCTCGCGGCGACGACTGTGGCTGACATAACTGGTGGTGTTGGGAACTTGCCAGCTGTCAATAAACAAGGCTGGGTCTTCACTTTCATCCACCGTGGTGCCGTTGGACAGAGTCAAGTCGTTGGCAGGATTGCCATCACAGAAGCCTAAAGAGAAAGCGGAGAGGATAAAGATAGAGAAGGGGGCCATTCATTGATTTGATTGATTTGACTTGATTTTATTATTACTCTAGACGACCCTTTTCGGGGAATGAGAGTTTAAGAAAGATAGAAATACAACATTAAGAAGAGATAGAAACAGAAAACATGCACAAATTGAAAAATTTATTAAATTAAATCTAATTAAAAAATAGAGGGAAATGTAGAATGGGGTGAGGTGGAAAAGATTTATTGAGAAATGTATGATGCAGAGGTAAAGAAAGATTAAAACATTGAAACATTTTCTGGAAAGCAATAGAGAAACAAAACGGCAGAAAGTGTGACAGAAAAAGAGTGACACAAGGTACAATAATCCACAGGGAAGGCCAAGAGCGTGCATTCAAATAGGAAAGACATACAATATTTACAGTCATGGCATGCTCACCTCTGAGAAATGCACAGCTTGTCAATGACCCTACTCAATCTTTACGATTGTTGGGGACAGGTGTACTGGAACGACTGTGGCTAGTCCAGTCTACATCAAATGGATGCCAACATGCTCATAAAGTCTACAAAGAAGCTAAAACACATACCGCAGAGCCCCATGGTGGGCAACTTGCTATTGTGGCTATCAGTCTCGATGACCATCATGCCTGTGCTGTGAAACCACTGCAGTTTGAGGCCTGAGGGCGTGCGGATCAGATACATGTTGCCGGTATCCAGAACTTCAAAGCCCAGTTTCTTGAATCGTGGCTTGGCATACCTTGAATTGACATACAGCTAAGAGGGATGGGAAATATATTTCATGAGTCTCCCACATTGGTTGAAAAAAGAAACGTGCTGACATTTTGTGTATTGTGAAAAGAGAAAAGAGTGAGAATGACCAACCCGTCTTTGTAATCTGTTGATGATAACATGGTTGGATTTGTGTGTGATGTTGAGGGCTACTAAACACAGGTTTGTGAAATTCCAAAGGAGCTGAGGAAAGAAAGAAGTATACATAGGAGCATATACAGTATATCCAATTTATACAGTATATCCAATATATATGGATATATATATATATATATATATATATATATATATATATATATATATATATATATATATATATATATATATATATATATATAGATATACATCAAAGACAATACTTTGCTTGGCCTACTGACTTACTGTATCTGAGTCAGCTGGGCACTCCTTCACCAGGATACTGACACTTTCATTGAGCAGTTGGGTCACAATGTATGAGGCAGCCTTGTAGATAGCAACACTGTTCCCATCAAACGTGATTACATTCAGATCTGGAAACACCGAGCAGCGACCTGGAGAGGACAGAGAGTGTATCGTTTCACAATGCAAATCCATATAGTCCTTTAGTGGTAAACCAGTCCTGCACACTATACAATATAGATAGACAGATGTAGATAGATGTTCATTTGATATTTTACAAAGTGTGTGTTTGAGTGTTGCTCACATGGGCAGGCCCACTGAGGGCAGCACTTGTCTCCATTGACCAGGATTGCAAATCCTAGCAGACCACAGTTAGGAGGGGTAGAGTGGAATGGACAACTCTGAGACTTGTTGAAGAGGACCAGTTGGCTGTTCACACAGATGTACTTTGTACATTCATCAACAAATTCTGCATAGGGAGGCTGAAACAAGAATGGTATGATGCTGATTTGTGCAATTTCATTTAGGCGACAATACATAAAGAAAAAAGTGCCTTTATCCATCCACAAAATGTTTCTTTTAACATTCATTATAAAACAGATAGTATTGCAAATATTCCCTTGCAAGTACAATTCAAATAACTTCATAGAAATGGAGAAGTAGGAACAGAATGTATTAACTCACAGTGCACATCCTTGTAGATGATACAACCACTGAGGTTGTAACCTCAGTCGTGGGGCTAAGAGGCTTAACTGTGTACGGGGACACTGCTGTTGGGAATTGGGTCACCTCTGGAGTAGTGGTCTCCACTCTCTCTGCCACTGTGCTGTGAGGTGGGGGGAGAGTCGGGGTTAAACTTGGGGCGGAGGACGTGGCAGTGACTTTCGGGGTGGCCCAATGAGTTGTCTCTCTCTCTGTGGGGGTGAGCTTGTCAGGGAGAGAGGTCACCGTTTTCTCCGTAGGCAACTCCACCTTAGGGTCGAACTCTTTGGTCGTACCAATCTTCCCTGATGTAGCAATGACTGGTTTTGAGGTGACCCCCGTAGGAACTGCCGTAGACGCGGTGAGTGTGGTCACACTGGGAACAGGAACCAGGTGAGAGGCAGTTGTTGTGGTGACAGCTGAATAAGTAGTGCTAATATGGGCATGTTCTGTGGTGCTGGCTGTAGTGACTGGCTTGGTGGTGGTTTGAGTGGTGATGGCTAGGGTTCCAGCAACAGTGGTTCTCTCAGAACTCGGTGTGATTGTGGGAAAACCAGGAGAACTGGAACTCGTTGTTACATCTGGAGGCCCTGTTGCTATGGTTACCCTATCGATGATTGATCGCTCAGTTGTTGTAGTTCTGGGGGTTACCCGCGTCGTCACGGAAATCCTGGAGGTTGTTCGGTGTGGTGTTGTTCTCTTTGTTGTCGAGGTGGTGGTGGCTTTAGGGGTGGAGACGACTCTAGTGGTGACTCTCTCCGGGTGAATAGTAGGTCTTGGAACTGCTGTGGAAGTGGTTGTGTGAACAGGAGGAGACCGAGAGGCAGGGGTTGTTGTGGCACTTGTGGAGAATTCAACCCTTCCAGTAAATGGAAGGAAAGGTGTGGTTTCTGTAAGAGGACGTAGACTCAATGGCCTTATAGTTGTACTTAGGACACTAAGTGCAGGCGTTGTGAGGACTGTGGTAGTTGGCCTGGCTGGAGACCTTGGAGTTGTTGGAATTCTGGTGGAGGCTTTTGACACTTTTGTGGGCGAAACATCCTGAGTGGATTTTGTTTTGAGGGTTGTCATGACAGCTGAAGTTGCTGTGGTGAGGACTGGTGTTGCCGACGTAGTTAGGGGAAGAACCTCAGAGGTGGTAGTGGAGATTAATGGGGGCGTGACAGGTTTTGGGGCAGCCTCGGGTGTTGTCGCTCTTTCAGTGCTGTAGGCGACAGTGGAGGATGTTTCCTGGTAGGGAGGCCGCCAGGGCTCAGTTGTCTTCAGAGGAGATGGACCACGTGTACTACTCTCAGACACTGGGAGTACAGGTGTAGTTGTCGTGGCTTCTGACGGTGACATTGTCGATATTGTTAATTTTGTTGTGACTTTAGCCTCTATCAAGGTTGTGGAGGTGGTGGGGGCAGAAACCGTGGTAACTGACAGTATCTCAGGGAGTCTAGAGGTGGTATAAGAGGTTCTAGGGGTGACGATTGTTGTGGTCGGGGCACTAGTGGTGTTTGTGGTCTTTCTCGTGTCTACAGCCGTGGTTGTGTGTGCTGCAGTTTTTGTAGTTCGGAAGTGGGTTTCAGACCAGGAAGTCTTCTCGGTGGAAGTTGTAGTTGCAGGGTGAGGAGCTGTTGTTGTGCCTGTTACCCTCAGTGGTGGAACTTTGTCAGTTAAAGTTGTGGTTGCTGTAGGCACAGTAGGTGTGAATAGAGATGCCGTTGTTTTCACTGTTGCAATTGGCGGACCTGTGGTAGTTTGGGTGGTTATTGTTGATGTGGTTGTTGTTGCCAGAATATGGACATGGGTGGTGGTTGGCAGCTTAGGAACTTGTATTGTAGAAGTTCTCAATTCTCTTGGAGTAGTGTGCAAAGTCTTGTGGGAGGTAAACTTCATTGTTGTCTCTGATCCTGTGTATGGTGTAATTTTGAGGGTGGTAGCAATTGGTGTGATAGACTTTGTGGTGGGGGTTGAAGTGACCTCTAGGCTGGATAAAGATAATGTGTCAACAGTAGAAGTCAGTGAAGGAGAATAAGGCGGGCTGGCTACTGTAGTCGTTACACCAGGAGGCCTTAGTTTGGTAGTGGCTGACTCTGTTCTGTCAAATATGGAGATGGTAGCCAGAGGGACGGTAGTCCTGGCCGTGTCAACAAAAGTCTGGGATAATGAAGTTGGATGTGAACTGGAAATAGTTTCTGTCGTGGAAACCGTAGCTGGGTGCGTTGTGGCTTTTGTAGTCACTGTGGTGGTGGACACTGGGACAGAAAGAAGGGTACTGGTTCGAATAGCGCCCTCAGTCGAGCCTGTTGCTGAGACCATAGTGGAAGGTGGCTGGAAAGTGGTAGCAGTGGTGCTGAAGAGGGACTCTCGGGGGGCCGTGGGTCCGGTATAGGAGGTGGACAAGAACAGGGTAGAGATTGAAAAGGGGGTATGACTGGTTTTGGCTGTGCTGGGGCCTACCGGGCCAATCGTGGTGCTAGGAGAAACAGTTTTGCGCTCGGTTGTACCAATTATAACAGTGGGTAAAGCTTCAGTTGTTTTTCCAGTCAATAAAGGCTCTACCACGTCTGGTTTAACTGGAGGGGAAAGTGTTGGAGGCCTCGGAGATGTTACTCTGCTGGGTGTCGTAGGGACAGAAGTGGTGCTCCTCAGGACCTCCTTCTCAGTAGAAGCCGAAGGTGCCTTTGTTGCCGTGGTTTGAGTACCCACTGAGACAGCTGTAGGCTTGGAAGCGGTTGTGACTGTAGCTGTGTGGGCTGTGCTCACAGGGCTAGAGAGGGCTGGGGCGGAGGCTGTGGTTGTGAGAGGTCCCAGGTCGGGGGAGGGGGTGGAGCGCGCTGTGGAGAGGCCAACGCTGACTGGAGTGGTGGTAGCGCCTGCTGAACTGACAGCTCCAGGTGTTGCCTCAGTGGAGGGGGGCGTAATGGGCTCCAAAGCAACTGGAGGCCTAATGCCTGAGACCAAACAATAAAGTAGTTGTTAGATTTGGAAGTATGGTGGCCACAACAAAGAGTGTGTCAGAGAGGGGAAAAAAGACAGAAGGAGAGGGAGATGAGGTTGTAGAAAAGTTATCGAAGATTTAAAAATGTATTTGCCGTAAAATCTTACAAACAGCACATAGATTCAGAATAGTTTCCATATGGTAGTAGTTGCTGGCTTTATAATAATTTCAAGTACAAAACGTTATTTTTCCCACAAGCAACGAACTATTGGCTTCTGAATAATTCTTCAATAGCAATTGATTTGATGAATAACTTTAATTTATTATTATTATTATTATTATTATTATTATTATTATTATTATTATTATTATTATTATTATTATATACATTTTTTATTTCCGCTATCTGATCCCACAAGATTTTATATGATGACATTAGGTGGTGGTACTCACAGTCTTCCAGATGGACACATCTCTGCGTGACCTCATCCAGCACCAAGTGACCAGGACACATAGGAAGGCACCCCTCCACTCTGCAAAGGAAAAGACAGATCTGACTCAGAGTTGCTTAAATGAAAGCATAATTAATTGCATTCATAATCCCAGTTGGTTATATGAAGGAAGATGCTAGGCTAAAACATTATGCGTAATGTGCCTAATACAATGCACGTTAACATTATCAGGAATGTTTTTTGGTAACTCAAAAAGTCAATAATTGTAGAACTTTGTTAGAGCTTGATTACTGAGATATGTAAAAGAAAAAAAGAATTGAAATCCTACTACTGCATCAAAACACTTCAATATTAGCAAATGTATTGTCACTCATGTAATCATTAATTTCAAATGTGTAAAAATTCTTTCTGACAGTCAAAAGATTTTTTTGGGCACTGAATAGTGCATGGTCTATGTTCAGGGGCTTTAGGAAAGGCTAAAGGATCTTACTTTGGAATGGTGACACAGGCTCCACCCCAAGGGTCACTGCAGGTTTTGAAGCAGGGGCTGAGACAAGAGTCATACCTCCACTGACACCGAGGACCTATGAGTGTGTCTGGGCCTGGAGCTATTTAAAGAAAATTAAATAATAATAATTTTTTAATGATCAGAAACCAACTAATTGCGATTCTGTTACCTATATTTAGATTTGAGCTTTTCAAATTTCACACAGACGCAAGGAAACATTTAGTTCAGAAAATGATTTCAACGAAACCGGATGCAATAGGAAAACTGAAAACATTTATCAACTACATCCATACTTTTACTGTTCACTAATGATTTGAATGTAGAGTCTGCATGGCTCAGAGCAGTCTACTGTGGAAAGAGAAGCTGAGCTATCTGAGCTTAGGTCTGGACACTGTCTAACCCCTCCGGCCTTTTCCGCCTCTAATATGCCTGGCATCCAATGCTGTCAGCGAGACATCTAATCTTCTATTGCCCCTAGCCTCCACTCTTGGTATGACTTTCCATTAACTAAAACAAATCCTGCCATATTTTTAGTAGCAGTAATTACCCCAGCTGCATCACTTGCCCAGTTTCATGAGCTATATATGTCGAGAGAGGGTGTATAAGTCCAACCCTGTTGGGAGAAAATATGTTCATAATATCTTGACAAATACAAATTATATTTTAGCTGAAATTTAAAGGTAAGGTTTAGCCTAGTGTGCCTAGTGTGTAACTTTAACACCACCCCTCAATCAGTGCCCTGAGCATTGGAAAAGGCACTTTCACTCCAGTCAAAGGGGAACTGACAGTTGTTATGGAACAGCCTCGTGGGGCCTGGACAGCCATTGGACCCCCATTACACCAACCAATCCATTGAAGCATTACATACAACACACACACACACACACACACACACACACACACACACACACACTGACACAAGCACGCGCGCACACACACTCAACACGTCTGCGATTTAAGGAGTTCCTCCGCACACATCAGCCACTTGTCTAACAAAAGCTTTACAAATCTAATGGCAGGAGTGTTCCAGTCAACAGCTGTAGAAGATTGCTATTATAGTGCAATGCAAAACACTGTTGCCCACACAGTGTCCATTTACTGATGAAACAGTGTTTTTACCAAGGGAGGCACATGCATAGTGAAGGAGCTAATGTCTGCAATTACTCTACATTGGCATTTAGAGCCAAAACCGCGTTACTTTCCAGCTTTGCTGTCATCCACAAGTCCTGACATTTCTACTCGGTGGATAAGTATTTGTTTATCAAATTGAACTGGTATTCCCAAAGTAAGATCAAGAGTCTTATAAGGATTTACTACGGTACAAATAAAAAATCAGGGACAACTAGCAACGTTTGCACCTGCATTTCAGCCTAGTTTACAGTAATCAATGTACAGTGAAAACCATACTGTGTTTGCAATATCTTTCTGCACAAGGCCCAGCCAGGCCAGGCTTCTTGCCACCTTGCCACACTCACCCGTCATTTTGAATAGCGCGCCTTTAAGGAAGCTGTCTGTGTGCTTATACTTCATGAGATGAACCCAGGAGAGCATGTGGTGGACAAAGAAGCCTGGCTTAGTGTAGGACTCCAATGAGACATAGCCCGGGATCCTGGTGTCTCGGTGGAGGATGAACGTGGCTTGATCCCAGAAGGACTCACTGTCCTCCCACTTGATCAAACTGAGCTGACCACTCCGGTCGAAAATCAAGAAGTAGTTGGGTCTGTCGGCTGCTTCAAAGGACACCAAGGATGTATCTGGTAATATTGAGAGAGCAAAAGAACAACGCAGCAAATTACTACTGGAAATCTAAGACAATATAACGGGAAAGGCTGACTTTGTATGAACTTTTGCATTTTTTGGGTTGTTTGTTATCTGTGCATCTACGTTCATCAGAGA
The DNA here is from genome assembly GCA_026901105.3 of Galaxias olidus. Classification (NCBI taxonomy): domain Eukaryota; kingdom Metazoa; phylum Chordata; class Actinopteri; order Galaxiiformes; family Galaxiidae; genus Galaxias; species Galaxias olidus. The sequence goes on from JAPMUY010002345.1 coordinate 184,858, forward strand.
AGGAGATAAAGTGTTTTTGATTCCCACAGTAAGTCCGTTTCAGACTACATAACCAAGTGTGGAAGAAAACAAAGTCTTTAGTTTCTTTTTGTATGTATAATCAGGTTGTACGAATTTATTCATAATTGATTATAACACAAGCAATGACAATAGGAAATATGACTTGTTTGTCATTGGACTCTCCGATACAACTCTACCAAAAATGAGATACAACTCTACCTATTACCTATACTCCGGAAACAAAATGTTCAAAACTGTTTCCTGGCTTAGAATAAACAGGTGACAGTGGTGAAAGAATTGAGCGGAACAGTGGTACTTTTAGCCCTTACCAACTGACCAGACATGGTGGTATACTGTTATTCTTAGAGCATGGTTATAATTATTACGTCACTGCAATAAATATGGTAATCAATAAACAATAATTATGCAAATTATAATATGGAAATATATAATTATTTCAACACAACTTCACCACTACTTAAGTCACACTAGTGTTAACCAAACCATCACCATTCGGAAATCCCCTTCTAATTTACACCCTACTGCAGCTCACTGAGAATCCTGGCTTTCTGACCAACCACTAGTGCTGGTTGACTGGTGACTGCGGCTCAGGTTGCAGTGTTAGCATTGGCAATCTGATCCTCGGGTCTGTCTGCTACCAAGAGTTAACGTGGGTTTATCTCAGCAATCAGTGTTTTCACTGGGAAAAGCTACTCATGCAAAACACTCTTTAAACCTGTGGAAACAGAGCAAGAGGAGAGCATGGTTTGATTGGCCTTTTCAACTTGGGCCTATCAGCAGATGACAGAGACTAAGAACAGCTTTTGGAAAGCCCTGATTCCAAGATTAACCTGAAAGGAATACTTCCTACCAGGCAAAGGATATGTGGTCTGTAAAGGGTCTTGACTTTCAATTAACTGAATTTACAGAAACAAGAGTGCCAAGGAACAGTGAGGCAAAAGAGACTGAAATGTTTTCAAAGTGCACACACAGAAGGAAATTTCTCAGATTTACTTAGAGTTGATAGGACTAAAGTGTTAAATTTGGACTGCAATTTATGGCCTCACCATATGGACGTGCTCTGCTTAGGCCTGGTGCCATCATGAAGAGAGACAGGATCCCAACCACTGCCAGGTCTCCCTTCTTAGGGAAAACTGCACCGCTTGACCTGTTGGCTGCAAGGACTGTGTTCCTCTCTCTGTAGGTGGCTAGCCGGAAGGGACCTTTCCCTAAAACTTAACAGAGGTGTTACGCTGTTTGGCATCATCTGCATCAAAGTGGGTATCAGAAGAAATGCATGTTTGACTCCCCCTTGTGGTTTAAACATAAATCCCCATATACATTTTTTTTTTTTACCTTTGTTGTAATATTCACAGTCGTAGGCTGCAAATAAAACGGGGACAAGCTATTATTAACACAACACACCACGTGACGTAAGTCCTCTAAAAACTATAAAATATAAGAAGCTACCATTAGCATCATCTATAAAGTTGCAGTGGACATGTTTACTGTAGGTTTTGGGTCGGCCTCTACAATCCATACATGCGTAAAAAAGTATGCCGGGCTACTTACGGCACATTGATGGAGAGCGCCAGTCGACAGCAACACCCTGATGACAGCAGCGATGGGCATACGCTGCTACGCTGGTACAGAAGCACTCACAATCCCCACCGCGGCTGCAGCCACAGGTGTCAGCCAGGCAGTTCATGTAGAACCAGGTCACATCCACCTGGAGAAACAATCCATGTCAGGGATCTCTACAAAGTCTAGAGACACTTATTTAATGTATATAAAAAAAATACCAATTTTGCAGTTGGAGATTTGGAAGGGTTCATTAACAATAAGTAGTTAATGTTAAAGCTGGAAGATATTATGCATTACTTAAAACATCAAACTAATTTAAAACTGGAGAGAGGTTGGGACTAATATCTAAATGTGCATGCATGCAGTAGCTTTAGAAAATTTATAAATATTATGAGTAGGTTGTGTTCTTAACTCTGACCTGTTTTCCTCTTGTCTCTTAACAGAGCAGTGTAACACTGTACATCTCAGCAATCATACACATTAAATTATAAATTTTCATCGGCTACAAAAAACTTAAGATGATTAACAACTATCATGCGCTTCTACTTTACCAATGATGCCAATGCAAATCAGTTTGGATAATTGTTCTATTATCATGTAACAGGCAGGGAAAATAGTGCATACGTATTGACATAATCTGTACAAAGTGGCCTTCAGAAAACATTAGAAATAACTACTTTCTGATTGAAAAGACTTTGAACAAGAGTGTGAATAACCAGCTAAATTCATGGAAATGTCCGTTTGGTTTTCTAACAGTGTTTTTACATATCCTCTAAAGTCAGACTGCTTTATGAGAATCTAAAAGTTTCATTTGCATAAATCCTGACCTTGCAAAAGGACATAACTCTTTCTGGTCTACTTGAGCTCTGATGAAATCTCATCACACTTTCAAACTCACACTATCTTCCTTTGAAATGACAAGGAATCCATCCTGTGCACCACTATGATGGAACAATGAAAATATGCAGAGCTCCAACCAGAGAGCGGCAACATGGCTGAGTAAAAAAACAGGTTTCAAGAAACAGGTGTAGTCTACCTCGTATAATCTTGGCAATGTTTATATTGTTCTAAGATAGATTGTAAAGTGAATATAGAGGCATAAAAACCCTTTTCTATGTTTGTCTGATATCTGTAGAAAAAGGTCCACAGCTGTGACACCCTTATTGTTTGAGCTGGCTGTGATCAGGGCCAAACTCCTCACCACTGGGTGGCAGGCTTCGAAGACCTCACTAAGCAGGATCCCACACTGTCTCTTGGCAAAGGGTTCCCTCAGGGGATTCAGGCTGCATGGATGTCTGATGTCTGGACTGTTCACACACTGAAAACACATCGAAATTATCAGGTCTTAACAAATGCCTGATTCCCACTAAGTAATTTATACTTCAAATTTCCTGATGGTGTTGACATTGTTATTAATCTGACACCAAATTATACATGTATATTATAAATGTACATTTCAGGTTCCCAAACAATTTCAGAATGTATTAAATCAATACAAATAATTACTGCACTGTAGCTAATTACATTTCTAGTGTACACATTCATTATTGAATATTAATGCCTTGACTCGCCTCTGTTGCAGTCCAGCTGTTTCCAAACTCCTGTGGAGTTGTGGAGTCAATGTTGTCTGGTGTCCTCATCTCATTCACCGTCTTCAGGTCAAAGTTCCCACAGAGCCCGCTCAGCTTTCCCTGAGTAAACAAGTCCGACAAACATTGCACATTTATTAACATCAAAACCATTTTCAAAAGTGAGAATAAACATTTCTCCCTACAACATTTCAATTGGCTGAAACAGGGAAACTATCTTCTCTCTGCTGTCTTACCTGCCAATTTGGTCCAGCCTGGATGTGCACAGTGGTTTTTCGATCCCACAAAACAGTCAGGTCCTCCTCTGGAACATGTACCACAGTGAAGTAGCCAGCATACCATATGAACACACTCTGGCTCCTGTCAATCACACTGGAAGGGTTCTACACAAAACACAGCACAATATAGAGTATTTCTGTAATGCTGAGCAGATTTGAAAGTGAAAAGAAACAAACTACCTTTACAGTACACTGTACACTATCATCATCCTTATTGTAATATAACAAGATTGTTGTTATTATGAGAAGGCACTCACTAGCTTCCCACTGTCATCATCAAATGCAATTAGAGATCTTCCAAGATTTATCATGAGAGATTTTCTGCAAATTACACCACTATTATAACAGTCCACATTTTCAGCTGTCACGCTCATCATCAAGTCAGTGCTACTCTGTAGGTAAAACCACAAAAAACATAATAATGACTACAGGAAATAATATTAGTCATCTTCAGTGGTAACAACAAAAGACATGACCAACAGTAAATATATTAAAAATTAACAAAACTATTTTCGCTGAATAAGATACTAGTTCAACTAGCTATGTATATTATGTTTCTGAAGGACATGATCCAAGTTTTTTGTACCTTTACAAGATACACTTTACATGCACCAACATAGTCAAACAGCAGGCCATCAAATGTCCTGTAGTGACGGTCTCCATAGGCTGTGCACATGGATGGACACGGACGAAACACACACTGGAATGTCCCATGCTGGCAGACACTACAAAGAGAAAACACTGCATCAACAAATAGGACTCTATATCAGTCCTCTACCACTTAATGCAAGTGCATTAGGTTCCGTATAATAGGTTGCATTTGCTGGGAGCAAGTGATTGTTGTTGATAGAAAAGTGGCTAGTCAATTGCCAAGGGTTGAATCAGAACTCATTGAGCTATTAGGCTGTCATCCATATCTTCTTCCATGGCTAATTCTGGAAAAAAACGTAGGGAAGGAAGAATAGGGGAAGAAGGCCTGAGATCACTGTGAGAGTGTTTAATTTCACAGGGGACTGACAGTTACGGTCCAGGGGAATGAAAGATGGTCATACAAGGACTGGCTCTGTGAGCCAGGTCAGTGGATGAGAGGCTTCTTCTGCCCCTTTCATAATAGAGAGTTATTCATATCAGATAGCCACTCTCTATGTGTTGGCAATCTGAGGTATCATCGCTTTAAGCAGAAAAAGATTTTCAAGAATTAGCTGCACATTAAGAGATTTGTCTTAATGCAATTCTACAAGGTATTGTCTACAGATGCACAGTGATAATTACTCAAATTTGTCCACCAATAACGCAAAAAGCTTTGCAAAGTCAGAAATTAACAAAGAGAACATAATATACTACAAAACCACATTATATTATGAAAAAACTATAAAAAAAATGGCCTCAGCAGAGTATGTTACCGTTGAATAAATCATATTTTTTTACATTCCTATTTGCTTTCGTAGAATTTAGAAACACAATTATCGTAAAATATATGCAATGCTAATTTCTCAAAAGTCATAATTAAATAAAAAATCAAATTTTCTTGCAATTTTTCATTATTTTAGTATTTATACAGGGTCAACTGACTGAGACTATGTCTCTTTAGTGTAAGTGCCTTGTTAACAAGAACTTAATAAACTAAAACAACAAAACAAAATAAATAAAACATTTAAAATAAATAACAAATAATATTGATTTGTAACGATCCAATACACATTTTACAGTCCGTCCCATCAAAAAAAAAACAAAAAAAAACGCAGGTTCTCTGGTAAATGTATGATTTTCATTTATTTCGTTAGTATTATTATAATAAAATTATTATTATTATTTGTTGAGTTGGATAGATCTCAAAATCTGATTTGAGAACAGTTTGATCCCTAGACAGTAACTCATTGTCTCGACTTACCACTGATGACAGGGGGAGGTGACTCTGTCGCCTGGATAGTACTCCTTCCCCTTCCACAGACAGGGACAAGCATCGGGTTCAAAGCACTCGTCACCATGTTTGAGCAGCCTGGGAACCAAGCACAGATACATATTGCATAGTTATTTCAATGGGAATACAATCAATACAAGTCTTAAATGTGACCAACAATATTTAGCTCAAGGAAATTGTTTAATTTTGAACCAAGTAGTATAGAGTTGTTTGATTTAATATTTCCATGTACATAATCTTATCTTGAAGAATAAAAAAGAAAAATATGCACATGCTGGGCTATGGATAAGGAACGACAGAGGGAGTGCCAGAGTAAACTGGGTTCCAGAGTTATGCCAGGAAATGAGGAAGTTTCAGGGGTGGGCAACTCTGGATGAAAAGGAATAACACTCATTAGCTACATGAGAAAACCAGACAATTAGGATTCTCAGAGATAGAAAAAGCCAGTCTTTGTCTGGGACCCTCCGTTTGGATTCCATGCTGTTAGACAGAGCTGATAAGCATCTTGTAATATCGAGGGGCAAGATATATCCACTGGTGAGGATGCAGACAAAGAAGCGACACATTGAATAGTCTCGCAACAAACCTCAGGTTCATCTGAGTAAAGCTACACCCCCAGATAAACCGGTGTTAACAGTTTTCTTTATCTGCCTGCCAAGGCACCGTATCGAATAATTTGATCAAAGAATACATAATAATCCATTATCTTTCCATCATGCTTAATTTATGAATAAATCCACGGGAACATGGCTATGGTTGTTAATTAAATTCAGATGTTAACAATGGGAACGAGTGAGAGTATGCTATCCCATTGGGAAATTGATTACTCAATAAGGATAAAGAACAGGAAATTGCAGGAAAAAATCTATTCAGTGTCTCAATCATTAAAATATTGCACCCAACTGAACAATTAAAATGGCAAATAAACTTCCCCAACTGCCCTATGCTTCAGCATGGCAAACAATGCCACAAGTTCATCCAATGAAATGATTATTTCAATGTCTTCTACTATTTACCCAGAATGCCATAAGAGGTAAAGATATGATAGGATGATAGAGCATCTACCTGTATCTAATACCCAGCCCAAGTATTTAAATACATTTCATATAAATTAGATTACCGTACTTTCACATTATTTTATGTCTTGAGACATCGGGCTGTTTTAGTTGAATTTTTCTAATTCTAGATAAGCTGTTTAGTTCACCTAAGTACACATCTCTCCCTCTTTGTCAAATGAAAAAGTGCTGATAGTTCTTTACAGGTTGCAGGAATCCTTTAAGAGGCTTAGTGGACACCTGAGCCGACACCAGCTGTTTATTGCATAAATAAGACAAGCATAAATATTTCTAAAGAGGGCAATTTTTGTAATTGCCAATGCCAATACATAATAACACAAATTCATTACTAGTGGAATTATTACCCTCACAAAAAAACGTTTAATTCCATAATGTCCCTAGAGATATTAAAAGAAGAGAGAAGAGAAACGTTACAAGGTTCTCACTAGTGGTAAAACTTTAAAAGGGTGAGAAGAGAGTGAATCTAGAGTTGGGCAGTTACAAAGCAAAACAATTTTCACCTGCTTGGGATTCAGATGATGAGTAGACCTTCAGCTTAAATATCTGGTTGCCTTTTATTGGCACTACTACAAACTGTATTTTAAGGCTGGCCACTTCGAAAGATTCATAACAAAATATAATACATAACACAATCACAAGTTACTACTTTTAAGCCCTCAGAAAATGATTACAAAAAACTTGCGACTAAATACTTTATATATGTATAAAAAACAATAATAATTATAAAAAAAAAACGTAATCCAAGTTATATTACTTGAACAACATTCAACATCTTGAAACACTTCTTTAACATTAAGGGACGTTTAATTAGCACCTGCAAATTTTGGTTCATAATGTATAGCTTCAATAGACTTGCAAACTGTCACAAAATGAAAAATGAATGGTCTTCTCTTTTTTTATCATAAACAAAGTCTGGTATTGTTAAAATAAAACACACTAGATTCTTCTGTCAGCACAGAAACTAATGATTTCTTCAGTTTTGTTGCAATCTTAACCCTGCTGTTGACTCAATGGTATTTACTTTCAAGATGCACAATATATTGAGATTTTATGCACTGCAAGTACTTCAGAGAGAGTATAACAAAAGGTGGACTTTGGGAAATTCCAATTAACCATGACACATACATTCCTATTTCAGAAAGAAATTAACTCGCATTGCTGTAACACAGTGTCCCACCATGAGGAACATAAGGGGTCATTGTGTCGATATTTACAGCAAACTACTCGCCAAACTATCAAGTTGCAAGTAGTTATTAAACAGTCATGACAGGGTTTTAGTGCTCTCCGATTTGGTTTCCCATGATGGGGATGTGTAGCGTCCCACATTTACTTAAGGTCTTCTTGCTTAGGGGAATCAGTGAGTCACATCTGTGTCTGACGCTTCTATCTCAATTGACATTCTTAAAGCTCTACCAGCTGAGGAGGTGGTGTCCAGATGATTCATTTAAAAAATATGTATAATTTGCATCATGAGATCGCGGAAGAGGCCTAATTGGGTTTGACTGAAAATCCTTTATCTAAATAAGCTAAATCCTTTATCAAGCACATTGACCCTTAATTTAACAAACTAATTAGGGTATTTTACAAGAATAGTACAGATACCGTATTAATGCAATTGTTAAAAAAACAAAAAAACAATGGAAGACACTTGACTAGCTGAAGATCAAATGATGAAATGGCACTGCAGCATCGCTGGACTTTGCTTATGTGTCAACGATTGAATTGGAATGTAACACGCCCCGCAAAGGTGTCCTAAGATAGAATATATGTGCTAAATCCATCCAGTATTTGGGCTCTGGGTGTCTTTAATATTCTCATTACGATGACTCCTGGTTTATATTTCATAATAAGGTCACTTAACCCCCTTCTCCTTCTAGCAGACATAAGGTATTAAGGGGATCGGGTAGCGTTAATCTGGTCTATACTGTCTGTGTACCTTGTCTAGTGCCTGTAATGAGACTCGTCTCCAAGGGATACCTGTGGGCTTGCGGAGCCAGGAAACAGTCTTTCAGGTAAAGTGAGGACTCAGCTTGGTGGCTGTTTAGTCTGTAGCATTAACTTCAGAGAAAATCAGCTGTTTGGAAACATTACAAGAAAAATTACCAGGAATATGTCCTCCGGTAAATACATACAGTATTAGTAATAAGTAATATATACAGTATGTGTATATATTTGTAATTTGTAAAAACACTGATTTAAAGTGATTCAAAGTAGGTTGCATGCCTAATGTTTTCATCAAGTGGACCCACACCAAAGAATTTTCTTTAGACAAAATCTATCGCCATGTTGGAGTTATGGGGAATAGGGGAATTACACTTTCATTAACCCACATTTTAAGGCCTCCTAAAATAAACTCGGCACTGACCACCTTCACTAAGAGGAATTGAGACGATTACTCATGGCTGTGTGCCATTGTTTAGACATAGACCGACAAGCTTAACCTGTCATGGTGTCAGCATGCTTATCAATACAGAAAGTCATGAGAGTAATAACCATAAGCTGGTAACACAGGCCAATAGACAACAACGCCTGAGCAGATCTACTTCAGTATGAATGGCCTTGTTTTGCTTAGAGAGTGTTTGAACTTTGTTGAAAAAAATAGGTCCTCTAATTACTTTGCTTTGAGTGAGATACATCAAGCCAACCTTGAGCAATGAGCAAGGAACGTAAGCCATAACTCACACTCCATAAGCAGCACATTGCAGTGTATCACTGTACTTACCCAGGCGGACAGACGCAGCCAGGTACACAGGGCTCATGAGTTGAGCAGGTGAGGTTGAGCAGGTATGACTCGCAGGTTTGTTCACAGGCCAGTCCTCTGACCAGCATGGGCCCGTCCACATCCTCGAAACAATCCATGTACATCTGCCCAAGCGGACACAACTTGTCTGCAGGAAGAAACATAGAGTATGTGTGTCACTGACAATGAAAGGTTTTGCTATATTGTGAATACTGTTCATCAACTATAGTATAAAATGTATGATGTTCAAACTGTTGATCAAACCTAAACTTTTAATAATTCATAGTTACTTTTCATACAACTAAAAGATTGAAACAAAAGTTTGAATTGTGACGCAAAACCACATACCACTTTCTGTCTTTTGTGATAAAAGTTTGCCATCTTGACACACTCTGAAGGAGAAGAGAGACATTTGTCTTGGCCAATATGGTTCAAATGAAAAAGAACACTATATTTACAATCCATTGATGTGGCCATAAAGAGAAAGATCTTACTGTACACCTGCAGAGGTCATGATCACGTCACCTGCTGCATAGTCTGCCCCCAGAAAACCGCAGGGACATTCATTCCTGTGAACAGAGACAGACACATACAGACATGCATGCAACAAACACACATTCAAACACATAAACACATAAACACGACCTTGAGTGCCTTGAAAGGCGCCTTATAAATTCAATGTATTATTATTATTATTATAAATACACATGCAGGTGAAAAACAAACCAATTGTACGTCAGTGTATTGTTCAAATGTTCAAAACTCACACTGCTACACAGACTATAAATCAACAAGTTGCGATAAACCTGGTTTATTGGAGGCTAAAAGTCTTTGTAACATATAGGCCACTGCACACATTAGGCTCTGTATAACAAATTCTTTCTCACTGGTTATCAGATATCTGTGTCGTCCACAGTGTGAGTGGGAATGAATGGAGGGTTTCACAGAAAATTCCTTGATGTAACTCTAGTACATCGTAAGTACGGCACTGAGTTACAGTAGGATGTAAAAACCTAGAGACATTTAAGGGGAATCAAGCTGCATGTCTTCCAGGGCAGAGCGAGTTGAAAGGGATAGCGCAATTACTGGGGTCTGCTGGGTCTATAACGTCTATGGGACAGAATCAAGAAGTTCCACTTAGAGTCTGACCTAAACCTCAGTCCAAGTACAAATATCGCTTTGTGGGGATTTGTTTGGTTGCACTCTTTAAGCCAGCTGAGTTGAACTATCCAGGTTAGCCATTTAATATGGTTGACAGTGTTATCTAAGAAGTCAAGCAATTAAGATGGCCGAATCTGAAAGTGCTCTAAAAATTGGCTAAAAATGAACATATATGTTGTGCATGTCACAATATTAGGTCTCTTTTTGGAACACAAACATTTCAAAAGAGGTTCACTATGTTTGAAATAGTGAAGTCAAAATATAAACCCATGATTGGTATTACCTGGGCACACAGGTGTGTGTGTGGGTGCTGTAGAAGGTGTTATGGGGGCAGGCACACCCCTCCTCACAACTCTCCCCACAACGCTGAGGGACAGACAAGGCGGAGCATCTGCGTTGGCATGACGATACACATGTCCCATACTCCATGGTTTTGGGACACTCAACAGCTGTGAGAGAATATTTTACACCTTAATTAGTACAAGCCAGAGAGTCTGAACCAATCTTTTGGTTGCCCATTCTATGCAAGATCACAAAATGTATGAAGTGAATCAGAAAAGTGTCAGTGTGGTTGCATTTTCAGAAGAGCATCCGTCCAAATCTCGTTTTATGCAATCACACAGATTAGTTTAAAATCAAGAACCCCTCAATGCATCTGCATAAAACTGCACGTTTTTTTTTTCATACTAATCCAAAGGATTCTCCTAATACGTCTTAAACTTACCACAGTCCTGCACGTGGACTCGAAACTCAATGATGATGGAGTACTTGCGGCAGTGGCGTGCATAGTGTGCCAGGGCAGAGCATAAACAGGGCTTTCCACATTTACAGGTGTCTGCCCGGCACTGCTGGTGGAAGGGTGTGGGACTCAGGTACTCATGACAGGCAGCAAACAGATCCTGGTTCAGTATGTCACACATCTCAGTGGCATACGGTGCTAAAGGGAAAGGTGGAGAGTTAAGAATTGTAGGAGAGAACATGGAGGAGATGGGAGAAGCAAGATACAGAGACAAGAGCAAGAAAGATAAGAAGCCATAAGATACAGACTATAAAAAGTGCAGTGGATGTCTGTAAGTATAGGAGCACCTAGTACCTGCTTGCTGGTGTGTGTCACACGGGTCTAGCTGAGAAATAGTGTGTGTGTGAGCACAGGCAGAAGACACTTTCCAGGCGTTACCAAACAGCTGTGGGGTGCTCTCTATCATCCCAGATGGAGACCTGGGACAGCAGCAGACGGCCAACGTTAAGCTAAATGTAAGGCTGAGTCGGATAGATTCATGTGTGGAATTAACACTTTAGAACATCTAAAAAGTGAAAAGAAACTGGATGGCATAAATTCCATTTCTTTTATATATCCCCTCCGGACAGATTGTGCTCAACCCTTTTGTTTGAATTACAGCTAAGTACAATAATGGATCTTAAAATGGGTTACAATAACCTTATCAGATCCACCTTTCACCATAGCTTTTGATGTACAGTACTTCTACAGTATTCCATTAGAATTCCATGAAAAAGTGATGTGTCCATCCACAGCCATCTCACTTGGGTGCTCTTGTCCCTCTACAGGAGGCGATTAAAGAGGTAACCTTTTGATGCCAAGCCGTCTGGTTAGTTTCCATTACATTGGGACCGAGAACTTCTCTGGGATCCCCCATGCTTCTTAAACAGGAGTATCCTCTCTCCTCGCTCACACCACTTCTTTCAATTTCACTCTCTACTTCTCTCCATTCTCTTTCATTTCTACCCTCCCTCTCTTTTTCTCTCGATTCAGCCCTCAATGCACCCGCCTGGAGTAGCACACTGACACGGCTGGCACCAACCCTGAGGCACACTTACAGGAAGTCATCCTGAATGTTGCCATTGAAGGTGCCGCACAGTCCGAGTGTGTCCCCCTTCCACAGCTCGTCCACCAGCAGATAGAGGCGGAACTGCCGCCAGCTGTAGTGCAGCTGCAGCCCTGGGGCCGTCCGCACTTGTAAGAACATAGAAGATAACTCCTGGATGTGAAAGACATCTGGAGAGACAGGAATTCAATTTAGAAAGCATTAGTGTGTACATTTAGTTTTGATTCAGTTGATTCAGTGGTTGGTATGGTTTTGTAGCTTTGCAGTCGTATTCAATGATACACAGCACTGTCTTTACTAGAATGAAGTCACAGGAACTGAAAACGTCAAGTGTAGCAATACTCAGAGGACAGGCCATTTCTGCTAGCAACATAATACATCTATTGGAGTGTATGCTAGTCAAACCACCCCCACAGAGAGAAAATAGGAATTCATCAGAACAATGTGGTGGGTGTAATATTTTACATGAGCTTACCGTCTGAATAGGGCAGGGAGATGCGGTATTGCCCTGCCATAAAGACCTCTCCGAGGTGGGTCATTGTGATCTCCATTCTTGGATCCTCATCAATGACTAGGGTAACTGATTGGATGCACGCCCCATCCAAATTCTGCATTTGAGATAAGATGTAGAGCGTAAGGATTTGCCCTAATAGCAGCAATTCAGGTACACAGAATGAATGGAAGCAAAGAGAGAGAAGAAAATGGGAAAGAAGAGCTCACTTTTTCATTGATTTGATAAAATTCTTAAATGGATTGAAATACATAATGCCTTTGGATAGGATAGCCTTTCTGCAAAAAAAACTTTTTTTTTCCAGATAGGGAGCTAGGAAAGTGGACAGTAAGTGATCTGACGGTATGAATCGTCTCTTTCATAAGCAGCCCAGCTTTCAGCCGAGAAGTTGAGCACACCTTTCCCTTCCCCCTCCTCTTTTCCACTCTTTTACCTCCAGTTTTCGCACAACCTGCTCTCTACCCGCCACCACCACCTCCTCTTTTCATCTTTCTAACTACAAAGCTATCCACAACTATGTCACTCAGAACCTAGATAAGGTAATCCAAGAGAATTGGCTGTGCAAACTCGTTGGGCAAGCAGGGGCCCCCACTAGAATTTCTGTGACATCTTATACAGAACCCACTTGCTGCTTGTTGAGTTGAGCTATCAGCAGCTCAAAGCTGGGAAACACAAGGCTTTGAGGAAGAGACGCTCTCTGACTTTTGTCACACATGTTTAATCTGTCAGAGCCTAGGAGGGTGTGATCAGAACACAAACATGTTTTTACCGGAAACTTTGAGTTGGTCTCTCATTCCAACCAAAGATTGAGCAAGAAGCACCTCAATGAAAACTAGTTAAAAATAATTACAGAAAACAAAAATACAAAAAGAGGATAATGCAAAAACATTTGCAACTGCGAGTATACCCATTAAAACAATGTGTGAGTTTTACAATGAATGGATATCACTTACTGGTCCACAGGGGGTGTTCTGTATGGTGACAGTGAACTTTCCTGAGCTGCGACTCTTAGCTAGGACGTATTGGCATGTTGCTGGGAAGGTGTAGGTGCGGCCGTCAAATGACTGAAAGAACATATCTCCAGTGACAGAACACTCTCCTATGTGTGGAGGAAAATATATGGAGAAAGAGCATCATCAGATACTGGCAGTATTTGGTAAGTTATATAGTTATGTCAATTCCTTAACTAACTGACGATTTGTTCACATAGAATAAAGGATTGCATACACATGCCAAATACAGTTTTATGTAAAACTCATAGGTTACACATCACAGCAGTAAATATCTCAAACTTTGCTTCACTGTTTATTTTTATGAGAATATCACTTTGCGTTTGGTTTTAGCTCAAATCATCTCATTATAATTTCTGTTACTCAACAACTACGATTATGAATCCAAATAAAAGTGAGGTATGAAATGAACCTGGGCAGCTGTGGTCGGTGCAGTTCCAAGCTCCCCCTATGCACGTGCTGAAAGAAAAAGAAATGAGAGAAGTCTACAGGTGGCTTTGTGAACATGAAACACAAATCATCACCAGATTCCTTCACAGGAAAGAGCCTATGTTTGAATAGGTGGTGGTAAAGAATAATAGGAGCAGATGGTCTTAACCTGTTGTTCAAAGTATGTAGAATAAACAAAACTAGACTGCTGCATTTGGGAATGTATTTTTTGAAGTATGTAAAGTAAAAGTTATACTGAAGAGCACAACCACTTCAAATGTATCCCAATAAGACACTGGTGATTCTGAATCTGTGACAACTGATATGGCATGATATGTGACAGAAGCCCACCAGTTGTTACATTCCTCCTGGATTGTCTGTCCAGATGGGTAGATCATGCCATGGTATTCACAGGGACAGTCGGAAGGCTTCACACACATGCCATCCTCATAGATCAGGTCTAGCAGATAAACATGGTGAAAGACAAGCAGCAAGACAGACAGTTAGGAATTTACTAACATAAATGAGAGAGGGTTATCAACCTTGAACTGATAAAAAACGCTTAATATATTTCTAATGAATGGTCCCTTGATTGAGCAGCAAAGTCAATAACTGTTTGAGCTTTGCTAGTGGATGTCAAATGGAGTGTTTATTCTACAGGGGGGTTACTCACATTCAGTGAAGGTCATTATATTAGTAGAACACAAATGCAAGTTTTACCATCAGGGCAGAAGCATCCATCCAGACAGGGAAACTTGCTGTCTATGCACATCTTGTCGACATTACAGGAGGCAGGGCAGCAGGTTATGCACTCCTTGTGCTGTAGTTCTGAAGGACACTGCTTTGCTGAGGTTAAGAGTAAATACCAAATCCTCAAAATTGTTAAAACACATAATACTTCAATTGTTTCGAAATTACCACTGGTATTAGGATTATTAAGGGACAATATAAAACGTAATATATAATATACTTATATCAATATTAAGTAACAATGCTCAGTTGCAGATGAACTACTGTTTCACAAATTTTATAAACAAACAGCAAAAAATAAAATGTATGGGAAAAACATGTTTTTAATCCTGTCAAGAGCTATAAGAACATGTACCACACTGCGGTATGTGCACCCTCCAGTCTTGAAGTGGGTGGTCAGCATGGGCGCAGGCTCGGGCATACTCGGTGAACACCTGGCATACCACATCCCCATTGGGACCCGACCTTCAAGGGAGAGGAGACAGAGCTGGGCTTTAACCTGATCCACAGTGATGCAAGCTTACAATGCTTTTTATACAAGAGTGTAGGCCATATAGACCGGCTAAAGACCAGCTCATGCACAATAGTTGCATTAGAAAGTAAAAATATAATTAGATAACTACATATCTAATTCATATTTTAATGTAGCCTTTTTTTATTTCCTTACCCACCTAACCGTTACGTGAAGCAAATATTTTGTTAAGCATGTTATCACATATCTAAATAGTAACTTACAAACAGAGGTCGTTGGAGCAACTCGCCATGTAAGGCAGAGGACTGACAAACTCGTGGCAGGTCTTAAAAGGTTCATCAAGGAGCATCGCACACACCTCCTTTATTTTCTATATTAGAAAGCAATGTGTCAAATCAAATGCAAAATAATATCACATAGGTATACATCTATTACACTATGTTCCACTAATTCTGGTAAGTAAAAAGTATTCAACATTTATTTAGTATAATTCATAAAAGATTGTTTTGTGCATATATCCTAGTTTGTAAAGAGTATTTGCAGTACCAACAAGACTTGAGAGTGGCGTGCGTCACAAGGTGAGGGAAACAGCAAGGGTACCATGGGACACCTGGCTTGGTGAGGCTCCTCCTCTACCCAACTGTTCCCAAAAATGGCCAGATCTCTGGTCAGCACACCTTGAAAGAAAAACGTAGCATTTAAAAACAGCTAAATACCATTACAGCCTCCAAGCTTCTGATGATTCACTTAAGTAGACATTAGATAATGCTGGAGGACAAATAAAACATTAATCCCTTAACCTTTCTAAAATACACTCTTACCATAGCTTGTCTTCAGGTCATCTTGTACGTCAGCATTAAAGTTTCCACACAAGCCACATGTCCTGCCAACCAACTCTGGACTAAGTTTGATGTAGACAGAGCCACTGTGTCCATCCCAGGCCAGAGTGAAGCCACTCTGCTGGGTGACAATCACATACTGAGAGACCCTCTCCAGCTCAACGTCATGGATATGGTGTGGCAGCTGGATACTGCGTGAAAAGAAATGGTTCATCTAAATTCTACAAACGTATGGCAAGAAACATGGACAAGAATCCCCTTGTCAAATTTCTTTGTGTAGTGGATACTAGGCACATGTTAATTTATCTGAGGCATTAAAGTTAGTTATTGGATCAAATAAACTCATTACCTTTGCCCTTTGAATGTAACATTAGAGCTGTGCAACCTGATCTCCCCCTCCCATGGAAGGAAGAGACTGACTGAGCGAGCACAGGAGTAGGGGGAAGAATGACAGCCTGGGTCATTGTGAACCTAAAGAAACAGATTTTCAGATACAATCAGAATGTCCAGCTTTGATATTTTCAATTTCAAGTCATATATGTGGTTTTGAATTGAAGCCAAAAACCACAATAACAAATGGTTTTCTTGTTACCCTGACAATTTAGGAAACAAAGTCAAGATTTGTTAAGAGGTGCAATAGGTTATTACAGTATCGAATGATAATTGGAATAAATTGTCTGTAATCACAAAATGGCTTCTGATAATTTTGTTTGTAAATCTTTGTCTGAGGTAGGGACTACATTTTAATTCATCGTGAATAAAGATAAGCATATTGAACAGTCTAAAACAGAAACAGGCATAGCTGAACGTTCCTTCCAGTTCACAAAAGTTTTAGCAAAAAACAAAAACACTACCTAATTTAGAAGTTTCTAATAGTATTCCTTTGTTACATGTTGTGTGTTCTATTAGGTACTAACACTGATAATCATAAACTTGGAGCTGGTGATGAAATGGTACCTGCACCAGAACACTGGACTGGGAGGTATCTTCACAGTCCCTTAGCAAAGTATATGTACATCTGCCAGGATAGAAGTAGTACAGCCCATCAAATGTCTCAAAGTTGTACTGTCCCCATGCCCTGCATGTCATCTCCCTCTCAAACCCTGGATTTGGAACTACAAACAAACACACAGACACAGACGCAGACAAAAGAGAATGTATTTTATAGCAATCATGATAATATACAATACATTACATAAACAAACCAAATAGAAGATATGTAGTGACAGATTAACTATTAAAACGAGTTAAGGAAATGTTTGTTTACCTGTTTGACAGCGGGTTCCAGTAGCTTGATATAAGCTACAGTCACATGAATCAAGTTGAACACACTGGCCTCCGTTTAGACAAGGAGATGAGCAAAGTTCTGAAAAATATTTCAGTATATTCATGCTCCCCATTAAGATATGAAAAATATGGGCCATATCTACTTTGATAAATAGTTTCTTATGTCCATAACAGCAGAGCACAATTAATGTAAATTGAATATTAAGAATTCGCAAATCAATCATACTTGACCAATTACAATATTAAGACACGAGTAGCATTACATGATCATGAAACATCCAAAATACAGTTTCTCAGTGATTTGCCCTGTAGCCCTATCAGTTTCCCAATGGTGACCTATGGGTCAGGGTTTTACATGAGTGGTCTAGAGTTCTCTATACAATTCAGGCCAGTGCACTGACCATCTAATGACCACTCCTTATATTGCCTTCATACCATATGGCCAGTGGTTGTGAAGACAGTAGAACAGTGGCAATACGGCTTGGCCCTATCTGCCCTGACAGCCGAGAGGTATACCTGACATCAGAGATCCCCTGACAGGGCTGGGTTCAACGGTAAGAAAGGCCAGATGAAGGGTATCCCTGATTAACTCAGGACTAAGTACAGAGAAACTACACAGAAAGATTAATTGTTACTCTGTGGAAATTAAGGGATTTGATAAGAGGCATATTTGAGGCATAAAGAACAATTTCCCACTAATTGGATAGGGATGGTTATTATTGTTGTTATTATTATTATTATAACATTTACAATTAGTTTGATATACTATGCAATTCATGCAAACAAAAAGTTACCTGTTGCAATGCGTTTTGGTGATTTCAGGGCGTCCTTTGAGTTTCTGTTGAGCGAAGATGCATTGACAGTAGATGGATTGGTTAAAGATGTCTCAAGGTAAGATGAGGACTGACTGGCTGATGTGTTGGTGGTCATTAGCTTGACAGACGTGTTTGTAGAAGATATATTGGATGAAAATTGTAATTGTGAGGATAAACTTGATGAGGTGTTAGATAACTTGTGTGTTATTGATAAATTGGATGGTGTTGAAACTCTGGATGATATCTTAGATGACAATGGTCTGGATGAAGGTATGCTTGTTGATAAAAAGTTGGTTGGTGAAATGTTGGATGAGGTTATATTGTTTGACAGTGGAGCAACATCTAGCGGAGGTTCCTTGGGAATAGATGAGACACATATAAAAGCATACATTAGACAAGTATATTATCATAAACCTGTACAGTAGTAAAACTATTTAAGTAGAGACAATTGGCACAGTGTTGTGTCAATGTGAGCAATGGTTTTCCAAGAAATGGCCCTTGCAACAAAACCTTATTTTCTTAATTTCTTTCATTTTAGTCTCCAGACTTGTAAGCAATGCCGTAACAGTTTGAAGAAACAAGCATTGAAATTACATAACTAAAAATAAGTTTTACAAACTAAGTAATACCTTCAACTAAGGGCTTTGCTGGGACTAGTTGCCACATTGAAACTCTCCACAAAAAACTCTACACCAAGCGATAAGTGTTTTGGTGGTTTCCCATGCATTTGAGTACAGACGTGAGCAGGGTTTGGTCACCCTAGATATAATACACCAGGGACAACGTTTAACGGAGATCAAAGTTGTGTCTGTAAAGAGGCAGTTTGTCCTGCCTGCCATAGAATTTGGTGCCATAGATGAAGCACGTTACTCCATCTGGGACATTTTGCCACCTGCATTATAAACATACTCCCCTGCCTGGATACTTGAGCCTTCCAACCAATGCTTTCATCTTAAAGAACAAAACCAAACACACTGAGGACATCTTATTTGTTAAGAATGATTAATGATTGATTTCAAGAAAGCTAAATATTTTAGGGGTTAGACATGGCTAAAGCTATAGAAAATGATGTTGCCATCCACGATTGTCCATACATCCATCCATCTATTATTAGCTATACCCACCAAAGATATATTTGCCTTGACCATTGAAGTTTTGTTTTTGTACTTGCATGTTAACTACTGAAATAAACGTCACATTCGATAGGCCCTATATACTGATTTTCGACTCAATTGGAGTGAAGACCTACTGGTGTTAAATAGGGGGAAAATATATATAATCCGGCTGAAGGTCCTAGCGAAAATGTTGCTCTATCGAAATGGTTTTAAGTAGATGCAAGTGTTAAATAGAAATAATAAAGCTTAAATTATGCACGAAGTTCTAGCTATTTTTCTTAAGTTAGCATAAAATAGTATATAGCCTATAGAAGTACTAAAGCACACCTTCAATTTACACAAACTGGATGGCTTGCACAAAGCATTTAGTTATTAGCACTTTGTTTTTTTATCGATATATGTCAACACCCACACTAATAAAAGGATGACTGCTAATCATGACTACACGCTGCCTGCATGACGTGAGCTATTTAACTTGCTGTATCAATGCAGCGTTTCAAAACAGCAGTTTTACTCGCCTACCTGCCCTCTTTGGGAAGCGGTATCCCATTTCGGCAGCATTATACTGCTGCTTTTACTGTTGGAAGAAAGAGAGAACAAGGCATGGTTTGTTCTTCGTAGGTTATCAGCACTTATGTTGGTCAGAAAAAGAGGCACTGCGCAAACATGCAAAGATCTTTTCTCTGAAATAAACATAAAAAGTAAAAAAAAAAAAGACCATGTTTAAAAATTCTAAAATAATAAATAGACACATTTATTAAATATCAACACACACAAATAATATTCATAACATCATTTTTATAATTACTAAAATTAATAGAAAATGAATTAATATTCTGCACCTGTAATTGTTTTATGTAAAATGTGCAAACTCACTTTTCAGATTCATGCCAGTTAGAAATGTTCAGTCGGTCAATGCCCCATGAAATATGCGCTAAATGGATGTTAAAATAAAAATAAAAAATATTAAAAGTTAAATAGCCTAATTAACAATGAAATATGGATATATGTTCAGCCTTATAAATAGGTACATTCAAGTCCATTAACTGCTTGTATAATACCTTCGTATCTGTGTGTGTATATATATACATATAATATCTGTCTGTGTGTGTGTGTGTGTGTGTGTATTTATATATATATATATATATATATATATATATATATATATATATATATATACATATATATATATATATATATATATGTATGTATAATGTGGACCTAAGTCAATAAATGTAGCCTACAGGAACCTACCTTGATAAATCAAAATAAAATAAAAAGATAAAAAATGTAAAAATCGTTTTCTGCTAATACTTAAATTAGGATCCATTCGTGATTGATACGATCCACGATTGGTGGAATTAATTTCTCCCCTCCCGGTTAAAATCAAGATTAGCTGTACCATCGACTCATTTTTCCTAATACCATTACGCTAACTTCCTCCGTGCATATTCGAGCACCCTCTTTTTCTATTTCTGGATCAGGTAAGTTGGGAGCATCCTTGCCTATCGGTTAAGGACCGGGCCACACCTGCTTATTTGCATAATGTGTGCAAGACCGGCTGAGGTTGCATAGTGCATGCTGCATGCAGGAACAACAAAATATATAGCTGTGTGGGCTCTTAAGCAACAATTTACAATTTAGTTGCTTTATAACAAGACAAGCTTGTGTGTCTATTTAGTGATAAACATTAAGCATTCACGTTGACGCTGCAGCGGACCATGACATCTAACCTTAAATGTTGCACCTAAGTATACCCAATGTGTTTTACACCCCTCAAAGTTAAACCTTTGAAGTGTGAGTGAAAGGAAATAAAATGGCAGCCTACCTATCCCAAATTTTAACTTTTGCTTTGGAAGTGGAAGGAAAGAAAAGGATAGTCTGCCTATCCCAAATCTTTACAATTGTACGCCCTTGATTATAAAGCTGTTGGTAACAAATTGGAATATATCCAATCCAAACGTTAACTCTCCCATTTGGCCTATGCACACCAATGCTGGAGCACATCAAGGATCAATCAATCTCTAGTATCAGCTGTAGCCTATATAAAACAATACATTCATATATTCTTTTCCAACTGAGTTACATCAACACCATTGGCATAAACCATCTCCCCTTTCATACAAAATCGATATTTAAATCAGATCTAATACTCACAGCCAAAATGGAAAAAACCTTACAAATAAGTGGTCTCACTCAATTCAATTCATAAATGATTTGACTAAAAACCTGATTGACCCTTTACCTGTCACAAACAAGGACACACACATATGGCTTGACTCTTATCTTATATCTTGCATTTCTGCATGTGAAAAATATTACTTTATGATATCCGCATTCTATGATTATGCAAATTAATGTTCATGATCTCAAGTGTAGTATCTGAATTTGAATCAATATGGTTGTCCCACATATGGCTCCAATTTCAGCACAGGAAGTGGCCCTATGTCTGTCTGACAAACAAGTGCTCTTGTCGAAAAAGGGCTTTGAGCAAATTCCCTCAGAGACGGCCGGGGGTGCTCCCAATGTCCCACACTCCCTTTATGCCATTCTGCTATTGTGGCTTTGGTTTCATAAGTGGATACAAGACCAAAGCACAGATGGGGTGACATAGTGGGAGGACACTACTGAGGGGGACCATGCAGACGCTGTTTGAGGCTCTAAGTGAATTCGGCTGAACACAAATGCACAAACCTCTTTTCAAGTGAATACTGCCACCGCTCTTCTCTTATGGGATTAAAACTCTGAAGTCACACCTGTACATTGGAGTGCGCAGAATGTTTGATTATCTTATCTGGCTAAAGGCCTGGCATCTGCTTTGTGTCCATCAGCAATTTCAAAATAGGTATTCATAAAGCAGCAAACATTTTTGCACTTACAAAAAAAGTTTCACTTGTTTTGAGTTTAAATTATTTGAGTAGCATGAGTTAAATAAAAAAGCACAACCGTCTTTAGGCTATGCTGAACAGTTTTATTATAAATAGTTAAACCAAGACCAAATGACAAAAAAGAGATTTGAAAACTTAATTTTAAAAAGAGCACTTTTGAATAGTGTTTGCTGATGTTTTAAAAAGGGAAAATACAATTATTCTATGAATAAATATGTACTTCACACCTTAGTAGACTAACTATCTTGGTTTATTGTAAATTAAGGGATTATAATACAATCCTTAATGCTTTCTCATTTGCGCCCCTTGTAACAAGAAATAGATCTATAATTTGGAACAGATAGGGAGACCACTCTCAAAGATGGTACAGGGATCCGTTTTACCAGCTAGAACATTAAAGACAGTTGAAACTCTGGAATAGACCAAAATCTATCAAATGTTGTACTCAGTTACCTCGGTGTGATGTGACAGGAACCCTGTGAACCAGCATCCTATAATGCATCATTGAAAAATACAAACCTGTTTTAAATGGTATACTCTTTTCATCTTGCTTAAATTTTTTTTTATATTTTCTCCCAGAATGGCTACTCAGCTAATTTTATTGGCTGTCCATTTCATCAAACACTATGTGACTTCCTCACAACTTCCTGAATCTAGAGCCAACATGTCAAAAGCTGTTAAGTATATAAAAACAACAACAATATTGCAATTCAGGCCGTTAACATATTTAGTTAGCCCTGCTTTGTCCTGATAAGGAATTATACAAGTGATATGCAGGAGCGCGATAATAAAATGTAAATCTGGCCGCCATTACATCCCATGAAAAAAACATAATCGGGGCATTTTCTGGGCAAAGAATAGACTACACAATATAAAACTGAGCCTTATCCAGGTGCTATCAGCGTTTGCTCAATGAGCACTGCCTAAACAAAGAAGAGCACAGCCAACAACCCTTGAATGAAACCGAGAGAAATAAAAGCATAGTTTATACTAGACATATCAGTTATCACTAAAGCTACATTCACATGATTCTTAAACAAATTGTGGTAGGGAGGGCAAACTACACCCTTCATCCTGAAGGCACAGAACCAGAAAAGGGGGAGCAGCAATACAAAATGTGACCATTTCTAAATACCATTAAAAAAAGAATGAACCCAATAGTTGGCAACTATATAGACAAAATACATGACCATTCAACTCCAAGATTTTGTACAAGCCATCAATAGAAAAGCCAATTCTGAATAGTCAGTGTTGGCTGTTTTGAGGTCAGCTAAGAAAGTCAACAGAATTGCTCACATGAGGAATGGTCAACAGTGTTTAAAAACTTTGAAATCACTTTCCTACTTACATTAGTGCTTGGCTACAGAGTGGCCTAAATAAATACAACACAAATTTAAGCAAAATGTAAGTGTAAGAAAATGAAAACATATACCCAGTGTCTTGACAAAATTATGTCGTTATCTGTCCTACGATTGCGTGTGTGACTCCTGTTGGATCTTTGGATGCAGTCCCCAGAATGAACGTTGTGGTGTTATCTGGGCCGGTGGTTGGCTAGTAAAAAGTCCTTGTCTTTGCATGTGAGGCAAAGCTTGAGGTTCCGGAGTGTTCCTCCAGCACAAGAGAATGCCCATACCCCCATGAGGAACATGATAATGTAGGTTGGTACCAGGCTGCCCACGTACTGAGGGTTTTGGAACGTCTGAAAAAGTATTGTTAGAAAGAAAGTGCATTCTCGATGATTAGGAATTTCTGTATAGTCGTTGATAAATAAAAGAAACTTGTATGCAGGTAGTCAAACCTATACACTGTTAATCTTAATACTATATGTGGGTCAGCGAAGGTCCCAATACATTTAGATTTCACTGCTTAACAAACAAATAAGTTCTTTCCTGACGATGGTCTGCCCTGCAAAACCTGGTCACTTTAAACTGGTTCATACATTTGATTTTCTGATAATGGACTGAGCAGAACTGATTGCACTGTAGCAATACTCTATGTGCACATTACAATTCTGTGAATTTATTTGTTCTACATGTTTAATTCTATAATTACAAGTGTTTGAGACCAAACAGTAGTAGTATGTTTTGACTTACCAGACAAGAGAATCATAAGGTGGCTGATAACTACCACTGCCAATGACCACCAGCGCTGCTTCTCACAGGCGTCAAAGAACACCACCCCCCAGAACATGTGCAGTAGGATGATGGCCATGGTCATAAAAGCTGTAGGATACACATATCAATAATATTAAATAAGATCCTTGTAATCTCTTTTCTCAGTGAATCCTACCCAAAAGCCAACATATTGTAAACAATGTAATTTTCTGTTTCTACACATCTACATACTCAAAACATGATGCACAAGTAAAATTTTGTAGTTCTGTTACGCTTTAAAAAATAAACCATCAAATGTCACTTTGCATTCTTCAGTACACCTCCAAGGTGCCAAAATCAAATCAGACCATGAATAAATTACGACGTTGTTAAGCACAAAGCTTGGGATTAGTGGTGGCCAAGGGTAGGACTGCTACCTGGTGACAAAACGTAATGAGTTCAAATCCCACATGGGAAATTTCACCACAAGCGTACCCTTGAGCAAGGCATCTGACCACAAATACAACATAAATGTGGC